>JAJNNQ010000244.1:0-123676 GCA_027886175.1 Phylloscopus collybita
CCAGGTGTATCAATGCCCCCCAGATGTACCCATGTCCCTCCCAGGTGTACCTGGGCCCCTTCCAGTTGTACCAATGCCCACCCAGGTGTACCTGGGCCCCTCCAGGTGTACCTGGGCCCCTCCCCTGGGCTTCCCCTTGCTCACCATGTTGTACCAGGCGGTGACCAGCAGCCTCTCTTCGCGCTCCCGCTGCGCCCGACTGCGCTCCCAGTCGTTCTGGGGAGGGGTGGGGGGGACGTTCAGGGGGGGTTTAGCTGGAGATGGAGACCCCCAGGATCCCTCCCCCAAGACTTCAACCCTCACCTCCAGGTGCCGGATCAGCGCGTCCTTCTCCTGCAGTTGGTTGCGGAGGAGCTGCAGGACGGGGGCCAAGGGGGAGTGCCGGGGGGGTCCCCGGGGGGTGCTGAGGGGTTTTGGGGGGCTGATCTCTTGGAATCTCTAATTCCTGATCCCGTAAAGGTGGAACAAAGTGGGAGGTTAGCCAGGAAAGGACTCCCACCCACCCAAAAACCCCCTCAAATCTTCATGACCCCTTCCCCAAATTCACTCGGGACCCCCCTCATACCAGCCCTGGTGGTGCTCCAGCTCTTCCTCCTCCTCCTCCTCCTCCTCTCCCCTCTGGCAGCTCATCCCTGGGGGAGCAGGGGGGTGGTCACAGGTTGGGGATGTTGGGAGGGCTCCCCCAAATCCCCCCTCCCCCCAAAAATCCCACCCCCCCAAAACTCACAGGTCCTCGGGGGTCTCCTCCAGCAGCAACAACTGTGGGGAGGGGGGGGAAGCAACAGAGAGGTGAAGCTGAGGCACTGAGGTACTCCCCAAAAAAATGTGCCCCCCCCCCCCCAAAATGCTCACACAATGAACTGAGGGCCCCCTCTCGGTGTTGAGAGACCCCCACCCCAAAAAATCTCCCCACTCACCTTCTCCTGGGGCCTCCCCACCGCGCTGCCCGAGGCTCAGCTGCCTCCGTGGCCTCCAGCCTGTGGGTTTTCGGGGGGGCATTAAGGATTTGGGGGGGCCTGGTTAGGGATTGTGGGGTGGGGGGCTTTTGAGGATCCCCCCTGAGCCCCCCTACCTGTGCCGGAGCTGGTCCCGCTGCAGGCGCAGCCGTCGGTTCTCCCCGGCGCAGCCGCGTCACCGTGTCCCTGGTGGTGGGGGGGGGACACCGGGGAGGGGGGGGTCACAAAAGATTAGGGACCCCCCACCCCTCCCACCCCTCGGGGGTTGGAAACCCCACCCCTGGAACCCACCTGAGCTCGGCGGGAAGGATCTCAGCCGCCAAATTCCGGGGTGGGGCTGGGCCCCCCTCCAGCCCTGTGTCTGGGGAGGGGGTAAAAGGTGGATTATGGGTGGGGGGACACAGGTGACATCCCAAAATGGTGTCCCCAGGGAGCCCCCACAGGAGCCCCCCAAACCCCCCAGCCCAAAGCGGGGCGTTCTCTGGTGTCTCCTGTGCGGACTGTGCTCAGCCAGGAGGGCGCCCCCCTCCTGCCCAGGTGTTGTCTGGGGGGCGGGGCCTGTGGCACTCACCTGCCTGGCTCAGGTAGCTCTGCTGCACCTGCACGCAGCGCAGCTCCTCGTTGGCCTCGCGCAGCGCGTCCCGCTCCTCCAGCAGCCGCTGCGGGAGTTGGGGGGGAACAGGCGCTCAGGTGGACGCAGGTGTGCCCCCAGGTGTGCTCGGGGCGGGGCTTACCCCCAGCCTCACCCCACCTCCTTCTCCTGGCTCAGGGCCTCGAATCGCTCCTGCAGGTGCCGGAATTCCAGGTGCCACTTCTCGGCCTCCAGCGCCGCCTCCGCCTGCTGCCCGCTCAGCTCCTCCACCTGCGCGGTGACACCTGGCGGCGGTGACACCTGGGCCACCTGAGCCTCTCTCCCCCGCCCTCACACCTTCACCTTTCCCACCTCACCTGCCTGCGGGCGGCCTCCAGCTGCGCGCAGTCCGGCCTGGGCGCGGCCCAGCTGCTGCTGCAGGTGCGCGGCGCGGCGCACCTGGGCAGCGTGGCGCTCCTCCAGCGCCCGCACCCAGCGCCCGCAGCTCGCCCGCCGCCGCCGCCCGGCCCCGGTAGGTGGCCACCGCCGCCTCCAGCCGCCCCCGCCCGCGCCGACGACGCCCTGAGGTGGGAGAGGGGGGGGACAGGTGAGATCCCCGGCGGCACCTGAGCGCAGGTACGCGGTGCATGGCGAGGCGGGGGACATTGCTGAGGGGTGACGTGGAGGTGCACAGGAGCAGCCCAAAAAATACCCCGGCTCACCTGAGCAGGTGTCAAGGCTCACCTGAGCAGGTGGCTTGGTGCACCTGAGCAGGTGGTTTGGTTCACCTGAGCAGGTGGCTTGGCGCACCTGAGCAAGTGGTTTAGCTCATCTGAGCAGGTGTCATGGCTCACCTGAGCAGGTGGTTTAATTCACCTGAGCAGGTATCAAGGCTCAGCTGAGCAAGTGTCAAAGCTCACCTGACCAGGTGTCAAGGCTCACCTGAGCAGGTGGTTTAGCTCACCTGAGCAGGTGTCACAGCTCACCTGAGCAGGTGTAAAGGCTCATCTGAGCAGGTGGTTTAGCTCACCTGAGCAGGTATCAAGGCTCACCTGAGCAGGTGTCACGGCTCACCTGAGCAGGTCCATCTCGTCGCGCAGCGCTCAGCGCCTCCTCCCGGCCAGACCCGCTCAGCTCCTGCGCCCGCACCTGCAGCCCCCCCGCGCCTCCTGCTCCAGCCCGCGAGCAGCGCGCCCGCAGCTCCTCCTTGCCGCTCTCCAGCCTGCAACGGGACCCACCCCGAGCTCAGGTGAGGGGCACAGGTGAGCGGGGCGTCCCAAGGGGGGCGAGTTCTCACCTGTAATTCTCCTCCTGCAGCTCCTCCACCTGTGTCCTGCAGCCTCAGCAGCTTCTTGGCGGCGGCGCCGGCGGCGTCGGACTCAAGCTGCTCGCGCAGCGCCCGGTTCTCCGCGGCCAGGTGTCCCTTCTCCTCCAGCAGCGTGGCCACCTGCGGCGCCCAGGTGTGCAGAAGGGGCCCAGGTGTGCGGGTTCCCCTCCCAGGGGTTCCCCCTTCTCACATGAATCACTCAAGAATCCTTTCCTTGTTAAGCCTTGGGGCTTCTTAACCAGGTATAGAAAATTTGTGGGGGAATCCAGGTGTGTGGGAGGGGCCCAGGTGTGCGGGATCCCCTCCCAGGTGTGCGGGATCCCCTCCCAGGTGTGCCCCAGTCTCACCTGAACCACTCAAGAATCCCTTCCCATTTAACCTTGGGGGTTCCTAACCAGGTACAGGGAATTAAGAGGGGAATCCAGGTGTGCAAAGAGGGATCCAGGTGTGCGGGGAGGGGCCCAGGTGTGCAGGATCCCCTCCCAGGTGTGTGGGATCTCCTCCCAGGTATGCCCCACTCTCATCGGAACCACTCAAAAATCCTCCCCCGTTAAACTTCGGGGGTTCCTAACCAGGTACAGGGAATTGAAAGGGAAATCCAGGTGTGCAAATAGGGATCCAGGTGTGAGGGAGAGGCCCAAGTGTGTGGGACCTCCTCCCAGATATTCCCCACCCTCACCTGAACCACTCAAGAATCCTTTCCCATTAAACTTTGGGGGTTCCTAACCAGGTACAGGGAATTTGGGAGGAAATCCAGGTGTGTGGGAGGAGCCCAGGTGTGCAGGAAGGTGCCCAGGTGTGCAGGACCCTTCCCTGAGGGAGCCACAGCTCACACGAGCCAGCAGAGAACCCCCTCCCGCTCACCCTCAGGGTAGAATTTGGGGGGGGGTGGGGGGCACACAGGATTTGGGGGGACCCCCCCCTCCCCTCCACCTGCCAGGTGATTCCAGACCTCACCTGCTGCTCCAGCTCACGGCAGCGCTGCCCCGACGCCCCCCCCGGCCTCCTCGGGGGGCTCCTGGCTCAGGAAGTAATAACGGCGGGACTGGGGGGGGGGTGGGCACAGAGGGGGGGTCAAGGGAGCTCGGAGACCCCCCCTGACACCCCCAAATCCCCCCTCCCCCACCCAGATCTGCCCCCCTCACCTGAGTGTCGAAGTTCCCGTAGCTCTCGGCTGCCATCGGCTCCGACTGCTCCGGATCCAAGAGCTGCCACGAGGGAGGGGACAGTTTTGGGATTTGGGGAGGGGCTCTGGGGGGGCTTCAGGCCCCCCCAATAACCCCCCGAGTGGGGGGGGTCCCCAAAACTCCCCCAAGACCCTCCAAGCCCTGTGGTGACACTCAGGCTGCCCCAACCCCCCCCAAAACCCAATGCACACTGACCCCCCAATGTGATACCCCCCAAACCACCCTCAGGACTCCCCAGTGCCCCCCACTCCCAAAAAAAAAAACCCCTTGGGGGACCCCCAAAATGCCCCCCCAAAGACCCCCCCCCCCTCACCTCCTGGATGGCCGTCATCACCTCGTGCTGCACCGACTCCTGCAGCGTCATGATGCGCTGGATGTGCTCTGCCGATTTTGGAGGGGGTCAGGGGGGTGTTTTGGGGGGGTCAGGGGGGGGCGTTTTTTGGGTGGGGGGGGGGGGTCTCCCCACCTTCCCGGCGGGTCGCAGCTGACGGCGCAGCCCAGCACCAGTCGCACCAGTTTGCCCAGTTGCTCGGGGTCGCCGCGCTGGGCGGCCGGCGCCACGTCCGGCACGTGCTGCTCGGCCACGGCCTGGCCCAGCACCTGGGGAGGGGGTCTCGGGGTCAGAGCCCCCCCCCACCCCTCCCAACCCTTAGGGACTCCCCCAAACTCCAGGGGAGCCCCCCCAAACCCAAAATTCCCTCCTTACCCCCCCCCAAAAAAAAAACTCACATCCTGCCAGTACTCCAGGACGCTCTGCAGCACCTTGCGCAGGTTGTTCACCTGGGGAGGGGGGGCAACGAGGTGGGACCCCCCCAAAAAAAAACCCCCAAATTGTTGCTGTGGTCCTTGGGTGCCCCAAAATAGCCTCAACCCAAAAATCCCCCCCCAAATCTTCACTAAAAAGCTCAACTTCCCCAAATAAGCGCCCCCTCTGCCACCCACAAAAGCCCCCCCCAAATCAGTCCCCCCCCCAAAACCTGGATCCCAAAGCTCCTTCCCAAAAACAGCACCCCCCAAACCAGCCCCACAAAAAAAACACCTCTCCTTGAGCTGCCCCAAAAAGTCCTCCCTGAAACAGATCCCAAAACCAGCACCTCCCCCTCAAAACGAGCCCCGCGCTCTGACCCCCCCCCAAAATCCCCATCCCACACCAAAACATCCTGAAACCCCCCCCAAAAAAATCCTATACTCTGACCCCCCCAAAATCCCCCATCCCACCCCGAAACATTCCATCCCACCCCCCAAAAAATTCCATCCCACCCCAAACATTCTGCCCCACCCAAAACAAACCCCACATTCTGACCCCCCCTAAAATCCCCATCTCATTCCCCACACTCTGACCCACCCCAAAATCCACATCCCACCCCAAAAACACCCTGCACCCCCCAAAAAATCCCCATCCCACCCCCAAAACATTCTGTATCCCCCCCCAAAAAAACCAAACCCCACATTCTGACCTCCCCAAAATCCCGCATCTGACCCCAAAACATCCTGTGCCCCCCAAAACAAACCCTACACTCTAAACCACCCCCAAAACCCCCATCCCACCCCGAAACATCCTGCACCCCCAAAATCCCCACCCCACACTCTGACCCACCCCAAAATCCACATCCCACCCCAAAACATTCCATCCCACCCCCCAAAAAAATCCACATCCCACCCCAAAACATCCTGTGCCCCCAAAAGAAAACCCCACATTCTGACCTCCCCCAAAACCCCCATCCCACCCCAAAACACTCTGCAGCCCCCAAAAAACCCCACCCCAAAACATTCCATCCCACCCCCCAAAAAATTCCATCCCACCCCAAAACATTCTGTCCCCACCAAAAGAAACCCCACATTCTGAACCTCCCCAAAATCCCCATCCCACCCCAAAACATCCTGTGCCCCCCAAAACAAACCCTACACTCTAAACCAAAACATCCTGTGCCCCCCAAAACAAACCCTACACTCTAAACCACCCCCAAAACCCCCATCCCACCCGAAACATCCTGCACCTCCCCCCAAAAAAACCCCCACATTCTGAGCCCCCCAAAAATCCCCATCCCACCCCAAAACATCCTGAACCCCCCAAGAAACAAACCCCACATTCTGACCTCCCCCAAAACCCCCATCCCACCCCAAAACACTCTGCAGCCCCCAAAAAACCGCATCCCACCCCAAAACATTCCGCATTCCCCTCCAAAAAATAAACCATACGCTCTGACATCCCCAAAATCCACATCCCATCCCAAAACATCCTGAACCCCCCAAAATCCACATCCCACTCCCCACACTCTGAGTGCCCCCAAAATCCACATCCCACCCCAAAACATCCTGAATTCTCCCCCAAAAGTCAAATCCTACACTCTGACCCATCCCAAAATCCACATCCCACCCCTAAAACATCCTGAATTCCCCCCCAAAAATCAAATCCTACACTCTGACTCATCCCAAAATCCACATCCCACCCCAAAACATTTCACCCTCCCCAAAAAAAACCCCCAAAACGAGCCCCCCCCACCTTGATCCGAGCGCTCCCCTCGCCCTCATCCCGGATCTGGCCCAGCCACGCCTCATCGAACAGGAGGGGTCTCTGCAGGATGCGGGGGGGGGCACGGGGTGAGGGGGGTCCCCAAAATTGGCCTTGGCCTCCTGGGGGGGGGGAGCCCCCCACCCCAAAACCCGACTCACATCTTGTGCAGGACGTGGGCCAGGGTCACCCCGCTGGCCAGGTCTGGGGGGGCCGCGCACGGAGAGGGGGGGTCAAAGGTCTGCAGCTGTTGGGGGGGGGGAAAGGGGGTGTCAGGGAAACCCCAAAAATCACAAAGAACCCCCCAGAGGGGATCAGAGCACCCCAAAGAACCCCCCAGAAGCGATCAGGCACCCCAAAAATCCCAAAAAACACCCCCCTGGGGATCAGAGCACCCCAAAAACCCCAAAGAACCCCCCAGAGGGGATCAGAGCACCCCAAAGAACCCTGCCAGGGGGATCACAGCACCTCAAACAACCCCCCCTGGGGGATCACAGCACCCCGAAAACCCCAAACAACCCCCAAGGGGGGATCAGAGCACCCCCAAAACCCCAAAGAACCCCCCAGGGGGGATCAGAGCACCCCAAAAACCCCAAAGAACCCCCCAGGAGGGATCACAGCACCCCAAAAATCTCAAAGAACCCCCCAGGAGGGATTAGAGCACCCCAAAAACCCCCAAAGAACGTCCCTGCGGGGATCAGAGCACCGAAAACAACCCGCCCCGGGGGGATCAGAGCACCCCCAAAACCCCCCGGGGGATCAGAGCACCCCAAAAACCCCAAAGAACCCCCCGGGGGATCAGAGCACCCCAAAACCCCCAAAGAACCCCCCCGGGGGATCAGAGCACCCAAAGAACCCTGCCAGGGGGATCACAGAACCCCCCAAAACCCCCCGGGGAGATCAGAGCACCTCTGAACCCCCAAACAGCCCCCCCAGACCCACTGAGGGGGGGGCACAGATGGGGACAGGGATCCCCCCGCCCCTGAATTTGTGGGGGGGCAAAGGGCGCTGGGAGAGGGACAAAGGGTGGGGGGGGGTTCACAAGGGCTCGGACACGTCTGTGGGGGGGGTCAAAGGTCTCCTGAGAGGGGGTGAGGGGGTCACAGGGTCCTGGGGGGTCACAGAGTCCCCCGAGGGGGGATCAGGGGGTCCCTTGAGGGGGTCACAGCATCCTGGGGGGGTCACAAGGTCCTGGGGGGGGGTCACAGGGTCCCCAGAGGGGGGGTCACAGGGTCCCTGAGGGGGTCACAGGGTCCCTGAGGGGGGGTCACAGAGCCCTGAGGGGGTCACAAGGTTCTGGGGGGGTCACAGAGTCCCTGAGGGGGTCACAGGGTCCCTGAGGGGGTCACAGGTGCCCCGGGGCGACCAAAGTTCCCGAAGCCGCAAGAAGCGCCCGGGGGGGGTCCCGGTCCAACCCCGAGCACGGTGAGGGGGGGGGTGGGGGTCCCGCTTGAACCTGAGGGTCCCCGGGGGGGGATTCCCGGCCCCCCTTACCCAGGTGAGCAGCGCCCCGCACGCGTCCCGCCCCGCCGCCATGTCCGGCCGGTCCCGGTCCTCCAGGGGCACCGAGCCGTGCCCAGAGCGGCCACACCTGCGCCCCCGCCCCACTGCGGCCTCCCGGCCATAGAGTCGCACCTAGAGCGGCCGCACCTGCGGGCCACGCCCACTTCCGGCCGCGCCTCTTCCGCCATCCCCCAGGGCCACCGAGAGAGGGACAGAGCGGCCAACAACCTTCGCGCCCACGCCCCCTGCCGGACACGCCCCGCTGGGACTAGACCCGGGTCCTCCAAGGGCATAGAGTCGCGTCCAGAGCGGCCCCGTTCGCGCCGTCCTGGCCCCGCCGGTGACTCATGGCCGCGTCCCGCCGCCCCCGCGGCCGCGCCCGTCGGGCCCCCGCCGGCTCGGGGAGGGTCAAGCCGGGCCGTTCTCGCCGCGGGGCGGCGGCGGCGGCGACGCCCGCGCTGCTGTCAGCGCTGAACCCGACGGCCTCGCGGGGGCCGGAACCCCCCCAGTGTTCCCAGTACGGTCCTGGAACAATCCCCGCCCCAGTCGTGCTCCCAGTATGGGTCTGGGGGCATCCCAGTGCTCCCAGTTGTATGTGGAACCCCCCCACCAGTGCTCCGGTATGGTTTTGGAGGCATCCCAGCGCTCCCAGTTGTATCTGGAACCACCCCAAGTGCTCCCAGCCTGGCCCTGGGGGCATCCCAGTGCTCCCAGTATAGACCCGGTGTGACCGCAACACCCTCCCAGTGCTCCCAGTTTGGCCCTGGAACACCCTGGGCCCTCCCCTGCATGTGCCGTGTCCCCCCCCCCGGACATCCGGGGCCCCCCCAGCCCGAAACCCCGGTGACGGTTGGGGCCGTTGGGGGCCCCCGAAAGTCACTTGGGGGGGGGGGGGGCGGGGGGTGGGGGGAAAAGAGACCCCGAAACCTCCCCAGGGCCGGGACCCCTCCCCAGTGTCCCCCCAAATCCCCCTCTGTCCCCCCGTGACCGGGGCAGGCAATGTCGGGGTTCCCCCCCTCCCCATTTTCCACCCATTTCTTTTCCCCTCTTCCTGCTCCTACAAGCGGGGAGGGGGGGGGGGAGCCAGGTGTGACCCCACCTGTGTCCCCCCCCGCAAAGGGGGATGGCCGGACACCTGGGGTCACTTCGGGGGGTGTGACATCGATGGCGGGGTCACATCGAGGAGAAGGAGCGGGGGGGGGGGGGGGGGCGGGTGGATGGCCGGCCCTGAGTCACAAGGAAGGAGAAGTCGGGAGGGAAAATCCAGCCCCAAAATCCCCTAAAATCCCCTCAAAGCCGGGAGGGGGAGGGGGGGCCCGTCCTGTTCGGGAAGTCCCGGGGACCCCCCCCCCCCACCCCGTGTTCCTGCTGCCGCACACGAGTCCCCCACACGTGCACACGCGTGTGTGCGTCCAGCCGCGCCCTGACGGGCCGGGACACGCCGGGGACACGCCGGGGACACGCCCGGGCACGGCCACCCCACCCCTGGCTGGCACCTCTGGGGGTCCCAGGGGGTTTTGGGGGCGTTTTTGGAGGGTCCTGGGGTTCTTTGTGTGATCCGTTGTGCGCACCGGTGTGGGTTCAGATGTGCACGGCCTGGCACGCGACCCACCCGGCACACACCTGTCCCCCTCCTTGCTCCTCTCCCCTTTGCACACCTGCGTCCCCCCTTTGCACACCTTGCCTGCTTTTCACACCTGACCCAGCCCCCACCCCCCCACACTTCTGGCTGGCCCACCCCCCCCCCCTTCCTTTGACCTCACCTGACCTCTCCTTGCACACACCTGTCCCCCTTGCACACACCTGGGCCCCCTTTGCTCACCTGTTTCCCCCCACCTCCTCCTTTTCCCGCCCTGCGCCCCCCCAAAATGCTCCCGAGGCCCCGCCCCCTTTTCCCATGGGGGCGTGTCCATGCGGGACGGGGGTGTGTCCATAGAGAAGGGGGCGTGTTCACGCGAAAGGGGCGTGTCCCTCGCCCCCCACAGCCAATAGCGGCGCGTTTCCGCCGCGCGCGGCCATAAAGCGGGCGGGCAGCGCGGGGCCGCGGGTTCGAGTCCCGGCCGCTCCCGGTGCGGATGGAGCCGCCGTTCTACCGCCCCGCGCCCTTCCCGGGCGGCTTCTGCCGCCCCGAGCCCGACTACGGCACTTTACCGGGGCCGCTGCAACAGGCACCCCCCCAGGAGCCCTTCCGCGGGCTCAAACCGGCTCCGTGCCCCGACGGCGCCTTCTTCGGCAGCGGCGCCGGTACCGGCAGCTTCTTCTACCCCCGGTGCCGGCGAGCGCGACGGTTTCACCGGCAGCTTCGCCCAAGCGCTGGACGAGCTGCACCAACCGGGGCCGCCCAACGTGGCGCTCCCGGAGCCGCCGGCGCTGACGACGACGGCGGCGGGGATGGGGGGGACCTTTCCCCGGGGGTCGCCGGTGGGGAAGCGGAGGCGGCGGAGCCGGGCCCGGATTCCCCGGAGAGGCTGCAGGCGGAGCGGCGGAGGCTGAGGAACCGGCTGGCGGCCAGCCGGTGCCGGCGGCGGAAGCTGGAGCGCATCGCCCGCTTGGAGCAGCGGGTGCGGGGGGCTCCGCGCTCAGAACGCGGCGCTGGCGGCCACGGCGGCGGGGCTGCGAGCCCAGGTGCGGCGGCTCCGCGGCTCCGTGCGGGACCACGCGGGCTCGGGGCTGCCCCCTGCCCGCCGGAGCCGCGCTCGGCTTCTAGAACCGGGCAGAGCATCGGGACCGAGGGGGCTCCGGGGCAGCGCCGGCTCCTTCCGCGGAGCCCCACGGACCCCCGAGGGGAAGATCCCCGCACCTGGCTGGACACGGACAGGGGGCCGCGGACAGGGCTGGACCGGTGGGGGACGCGGCGGAACCGGGACCGCGCTGGATGAGTGAGGCCCGCGGCTTCGGTCGGGAGGGCCGCCCCCCCCCATGGACACGGATCCCCGGCGGGTCCCGGCTGCTGCTCAGCGAAGGGGAGACCACACGGAAGACCCCCACCCCCTCCCCAAGGTGGATCTGGAGGAGATGGGGACCCCCGAAAAGGACCCACGAGGATGGGAGACCCCCGGACTGGGCCACCCCCCCCCCGCCCCCCCATAACGGGCCGGCCTGAAAGGACCGGCAGGAGCAGAACCCCCCCGCCCCCGGCTCGAGGACCCCCAGGACCTGCGGGAACGGGGCCTGTGCGATGGATGGGGACCCCCAAACAGGGCCTGGAGCCCCCCACCCCCAGCTGGGCCTGGGGACCCCCCTGGTTCTGAGGGGAGGGGTCAGGCCCCTCCAAATTGAGGATTCGGCCGGGAGGGGCTGTGCGCACCCCAAAGGGGGTGTTGGGGGGGGGGTATCCCCCTCGTGACGTTTACAAGACCCCCCCCCTTCCCCCCGGTGGGGAACAGCCCCCGGGGCCCCCCAAATCCCGGGGCGCGTTGGGGGCGGGGTGGGGGTGGGGGGCGATTTGTTGTCGCCTGCTTATTTTTGTTGGGGTTGTTTTTTTGTACGTTTATATTTAATTAATAAGAATGATAATTGCCATAACGGGGTCTGGTGGTGCTGAACCGGGGGCGGCGGGTGGGGGAGGGGGCCCGTGCGTGTGTTTCCCTCCCCCCTTCCCCCTCCCGTGGGAAGCCCCCCGCGTGCACCGGCGTCAACGGAAGTGGGCGGGGCCGGGGCTTTCCCCGCTGACGCAACCGTGCCCATATATGGGCAGGCGGGAGAGGGAGGGGTCGTTCCGGGAACCCCCGCCCGCGCTTCCCGGACCGGGGTGGGGGGGACATGAGGCTTCCGGGATATCCCCCCCGCCCGCCACCTCCACCTGCTCTTCCCGGGATCCCGGTGTCCGCCCCCACCATCCCGGGGACCCCCATCCCCGAACGTTTTTCCCGGTGTTCCACAGATCCCGGGACCCCCCCACCCCTTTCACCTCCAGATCTTTCCGGTGCTCCACAGACCCCCCCCCCCGGCCCCCCAGGGGCGGGATCCCGGCCCGTTAAACCACGCCCTTTCCGTTAAACCACGCCTCCTTCCGTTAAACCCCGCCCCCCGCGCAATGGCGCCACCGGGGGAGAGCCCGCCCCTTCGCTAAGCCCCGCCCTTTGCACTAAACCACGCCCCGTCCCGCAATCATTGGTTACCGTGTGGCTACGCCCAGTTAAGCCACGCCTCCCCGAAGCCCCGCCCCCGGAAGCCCCGCCCCGCCATGGCGCTGTCCGCGCTGGAGCGGGACCCGGCGGGCGGGGGTCGCTTCGCCTCCGCCGTGCCCCCCGTGTGCCGCCGCCTCCCCTGCGTGCTCGGCGTGGACGAGGCGGGCCGGGGGCCGGTGCTCGGTGAGCCCGGACGGGGGTTCCGCGGGAAGCGCCGCGGGGATGGCGGCACGTGGCGAGGGGAGGGGTCCCGGTGCACCGGGGGGGTTGAGGTTTGGGGGGCCGGGGTTTGGGTGGAGAGGGTCCCGGTGAACCGGGGGTTGAGTGGGAGGGGTCCCGGTTTACCCAGGGTTTGAGTCAGAGGGGTCCCGGTGCACCGGGGGTTGAGGTTTGGAGGTCCCGGTGTATCCAGAGTTTGAACGGGATGGGTTCCAGTGCACCGGGAATTGAGTGGGAGGGGTCCCGGTGCCCCGGGAGTTGGGTTTGGGGGTCTCGGTGTTCCCAGAATTTGAATGGGAAGGGGTCCCGGTGCCCCAGGGCTTGGATTTGGCGGTCTCGGTGTATCCAGGGTTTGAGTCGGGGGGGTCCCGGTGCACCGGGAATTGAGTGGGAGGGGTCCCGGTACCCCGGGGGTTGGATTTGGGGGTCTCGGTGTATCCAGGGTTTGAGTCGGGGGGGGTCCCGGTGCCCCGGGAATTGAGTGGGAGGGGTCCCGGTGCCCCAAGGGTTTGAATCGGAGGGGTCCCGGTGCCCCAAGGGTTTGAATCGGAGGGGTCCCGGTGCCCCGGGAGTTGGGTTTGGGGGTCTCGGTGTTCCCAGAATTTGAATGGGAAGGGGTCCCGGTGCCCCAGGGCTTGGATTTGGCGGTCTCGGTGTATCCAGGGTTTGAGTCGGGGGGGGTCCCGGTGCACCGGGAATTGAGTGGGAGGGGTCCCGGTACCCCGGGGGTTGGATTTGGGGGTCTCGGTGTATCCAGGGTTTGAGTCGGGGGGGTCCCGGTGCACCGGAATTGAGTGGGAGGGGTCCCGGTACCCCGGGGGTTGGATTTGGGGGGTCTCGGTGTATCCAGGGTTTGAGTCGGGGGGGGTCCCGGTGCCCCGGGAATTGAGTGGGAGGGGTCCCGGTGCCCCAAGGGTTTGAATCGGAGGGGTCCCGGTGCCCCAAGGGTTTGAATCGGAGGGGTCCCGGTGCCCCGGGGGTTGGGTTCGGCGGTCCCGGTGCCCCGGGGGTCCCCCCTGACGCCCCGTGCCCCCCCAGGACCGATGGTTTACGCGATCTGTTACTGCCCCGAGGAGAAGCTGCCGGAGCTGGAGGCGCTGGGGGTGGCAGGTGCGGGGGTCCCGGGGGGGGTTTTGGGGGGGTCCCGACCGAGACCACCGAGCCCCGGGGGTTCGGGATCCTGGGGGGGGGGGGGGGGTCCCGGGAGGGGTCGGAGATTTGGGGGAGCGGGAAGTGCCGGGGGGTGTCCCAGGAATGGGGGGGTC
The DNA here is from genome assembly GCA_027886175.1 of Phylloscopus collybita. NCBI lineage: Eukaryota > Metazoa > Chordata > Aves > Passeriformes > Phylloscopidae > Phylloscopus > Phylloscopus collybita. The sequence goes on from JAJNNQ010000244.1 coordinate 13,671, forward strand.
GGGGGTTTTTGGGGGGTGTTTTGGGGGTCGCAGGGGTGGGTTTGGGGTCTGGGGGGGTCTCTCACGCCGCCCCCTCCCCAGACTCGAAGACGCTGTCGGAGGCGGAGCGGGAGCGGCGCTTCGGGCTCCTGGAGGCGGCGGGGGAGTGGGTGGGGTGGGCGCTGCAGGTGCTGCCCCCCGACCACATCTCGGCCTGCATGCAGCAGCGGTGAGACCCCTCCCCACCCCCACACCCCCGAGACCCCCCAAACCCCCCCCCCAAAAAAACTCCCGGGGTCCTCTCAGTCCTTCTATGCCCCCCCCCCACCCGTCTCCATCTCCCACCCCCTCAAATTTTGGGGTGTTTTAGGGGAGGGGGGGTTGGGTTTCTGATTTGGGGGGGGTGACGCCCCCCCTCCCCAAATCCCCCCCCCCAAATCCCCCCCCACCCCCCAGAGCCAAGTACAACCTGAACGAGCTGTCCCACGACACGGCCGCCGAGCTGATCCAGTTCGCCATCGACTCGGGGGTCCAGGTGACCCAGGTGGGGTTTTTGGGGGGGGCCCCCCGGGGGCGGGGGGGGGGGGCAGGTGGGGTGGGGGGGAAAGCCCCTCCCCCCTTCCCCGCTTTGTTTTTCTCCTCCGTGCCTCAGTTTCCCTCACGGGGCTGAGGGGGATCCGGGGGTCCCAGGCGTCTTTGGGGGGTTCCAGAGGGGATTTGGGGGTCCTGCTGTGACCTGGGGGTCCGAGTGTGACCTGGGGGGGATTTGGGGGATCCCAGGCTGACCCGGGGGTCCCAGGCTGCCCTTTGGGGGAATTTGGGGGGGTCCCACTGTGACCTGGGAGGGTCCTAGGCTGTCCTGGGGGGTCTGGGGGGGATTTGAGGGGTCCCAGGCTGCCCTGGGGTGGATTTGGGGGGTCCCACTGTGACTCTGGGGGGGTCCCAAGGCTTTCCCGGGGGTCCTGGTGTAACCTGGGGGGGATTTGGAGGGTCCGAGGCTGTCCTGGGGGTCCCGCTGTGACCCGGGGGGGTCCCGGGGGGGTCCCGGGGGTCCTGGTGTGACCTGGGGGGGATTTGGGGGATGCCAGGCTGTCCTGTGGGGGGATTTGGGGGGTCCCAGGCTGTCCTGTGGGGGGATTTGGGGGGGTCCTGCTGTGACCCGGGGGCGTCCGAGGCTGTCCTGGTGTGACCTGGGGGGGATTTGGGGGATCCCAGGCTGTCCTGGGGGTCCCGCTGTGACCCGGGGGGGGGTCCCGGGGGGGTCCCTGGCAGGTGCTGGCAGACACGGTGGGGCCGGCGGAGAAGCACGAGGCGCGGCTGCGGCGCCGCTTCCCGGGGCTGGGGGTCACCGTGCGCCCCAAGGCCGACGCGCTCTTCCCCGCGGTCAGCGCCGCCAGCATCTGCGCCAAGGTGGGGGCGCGGCCCCCCCGGGATGAACCCCCCCCCCGGGCAGGGAATGACCCCCCCGGAATGACCCCTTACCCTGGAATGACCCCCCCTGGAATGACCCCCCCAGTCAGGGAATGACCCCCCCGGAATGACCCCCACCCTTCAATGACCCCCCCTGGAATGACCCCCCCCAGTCAGGGAATGACCCCCCCCGGAATGACCCCCCCAGAATGACCCCCACCCTTCAATGACCCCCCCCATGGAATGACCCCGCCCCGGGCAGGGAATGACCCCCCCCGGAATGACCCCTTACCCTGGAATGACCCCCCTGGAATGACCTCCCCAGTCAGGGAATGACCCCCCCCGGAATGACCCCCACCCTTCAATGACGCCCCCCTGGAATGACCCCCCCCCAGGCAGTGAATGACCCCCCCCCAGAATGACCCCACAGACTGACTCCCCCTGAACTGACCCCCACCAGGACTGACCCCCCCAGAATGACCCCCCCCCCGGGATGACCCCCACCCCTTCAGTGACCCCCCCTGGAATGACCCCCCGAGGCAGGGAATGACCCCCCCGGAATGACCATCCCCTCCCCCTGGAATGACCGCCCCCCCCAAATGACCCCTCCCCCTGGAATGACCGCCCCCAGAATGACCCCCTGGAATGACCCCACAGACTGACCACTCCCTGAACTGACCCCCACCAGGACTGACCCCCCCCGGAATGATCATCCCCCTCCCCCGGGCAGCAACTGACCCCACCAAACCGCTACACTTGACCCCCCGGACTGACCATCCCCTGAACTGACCCCCAGAAATGACCCCTTCTGGAATGACCCCCCCCAAACCACTACACTGACCCCCTAGACAGACCCCCACCCCCTCCGGACTGACCCCCACCCTGGGCAGCAACTGGCCCCCTGGAATGACCACCCCCAGGCGGCGACTGACCCCCCCAAACCCTTCTGAGCCCCCCCAAACCCCTCTGAGCCCCCCCACACCCCTCTGCCCACCCCCAAATCCCTCTAAACCCCCCCAAACCTCTCTGACCCCACAACAAACCCCTCTGAGCCCCCCAAAGACCCCTCCCAAAGACCCCCGTGCCCCCTCACACCCCTCTGTGCCCCCTCAAACCCCTCTGACCCCCCCTAACAAACCCCTTCTGAGCCCCCCAACAAACCCCTTCTGAGCCCCCCAAAACCCCCCAAACCCCTCTGAGCCCCCCCAAACCCCTCTGACCCCCCCCAACAAACCCCTTCTGAGCCCCCCAAAAACCCCCCAAACCCCTCTGAGCCCCCCCAAACCCCCCCCGTGCCCCCCCCCCAGGTTGCCCGGGACCGGGCCGTGCTGCGCTGGAACTTCGTGGAGGATTTGGGGGACCCCGACCGCGATTACGGCTCCGGATACCCCAACGGTGGGGGCTGGGCTTTGCAGGGGGAGGGGGGCAGCAGGGTTTTTTGGGGGGGGGTCCCCCATTTTTGACGCCCCCCCCACTTTTGCAGACCCCAAGACCAAGGAGTGGCTGAGGAGGAACCTGGAGCCGGTGTTTGGGTTCCCCCGGCTGGTTCGGTTCAGCTGGGGCACGGCCCAGGCGCTGCTGCAGAGAGGGGGGGTCCCGGTGCTCTGGTATGGGGGGGGGGGGGCACGGGGGGGGGTCATGGGTGGGGTAAAGAGGGTCCTGGGAGGAAATGGGAGGGTCCTGGTGGGGAGAATAGGGGGGTAAAGAGGGTCCTGGGGGGGTCTTGGGGGGGTTTTGGGTGGGTAAAGAGGGTCCTGGGGGGGTTCTGGGGGGTTAAAGAGGGTCCTGGGGGGGTCTTGGGGGGGTTTTGGGGGGGTAAAGAGGGTCCTGGGGGGGTTCTGGGGGGTTAAAGAGGGTCCTGGGGGGGTCTTGGGGGGGTTTTGGGTAGGTAAAGAGGGTCCTGGGGGGAAATGGGGGGTTCTGAGCGGGGGCACGGGAGGTAATGGGGGGTTCTGGGAGGGTAAAGAGGGTCCTAGGGGGGGACACAGGGGGTTTTGGGGGGGGTCCTGACGGGAAATGGAAGGGTCCTGGGGGGGGTAAAGAGGGTCCGGGGGGGGTTCTGGGGGTTTTGGGGGGGGTCCTGGGGGGTAAAGAGGGTCCTGGGGGAAAATGGGGGGGTCCTGGGGGGTGTCCTGGGGGGGGGGCACAGGGGGTCCTAAGGGGGCAAAGGGGGTTCTGGGGGGAGCATGGTGGGGGGGACACTGGGGGGGGCAGGGGGGTTCTTGGCGGGGGCACAGGGGGGTCCTGGGGAACAGGGTGGGGGGTTCTGGGGGGCACAGGGGTGTCCTGGGGGGGGTAAAGAGAGTCTTGGGTGGGGGGGACAGGGGGTCCTGGTGAGGGACAGGGGGGTCATGGGGGGGGGGTTCAGGGTGTCCTGGGGGGGGGCACAGGGGGTCCTGGGGGGGGGCAAAGGGGGGGTTTTGGGGGTGGGGGGCAATGAGGGGTGATCCCCATAGAACTGGGGGGGGGGGGGTGGGGTGAGCCCAGAGCTGTGCAATGGGTGGGGGGCACTGGGGGGGGGAGGGGTCAGGATGGGGGGAGGGGGGGATATTTCTGTCCCCCCCCCCCTCCCCAAACTCCTGTGCCCCCCCCAGGGCTGACGAAGACCCCAGCGAGGACCCCGCAGCCCCCCCCTCGCTGCTCTCCTTCTTCGCCCGCAGCCCCCCCCCGGCGACCCCCCCACCGCTTCTTCCAGGAGCGCAGCCTGCGCCCCCTGGCCGAGCTGTGACCCCCCCCTCAAAAAAAAAGGAGACCCCCCACCCCCAGCTGATGGTTTTCTAATAAAAAAAATTTAAAACACCCCAAATCTTCTTTGGTTTTTTTTGTTTTTTCTTCTGTCGGGTTTTTTTTTTTGGGGGGGGGGGGTGCGTGGTCGTGACCGGGGTGGGGGGGGGGTGGAAGGGAACCCGGGTGACCCCCCCTCAGACCCCCCCCACCCCCCGGGTTAATCAGCCCTGGCCAAAGGCCTGGAAAGCGCCGTGCCCTCAATCCCGGGGGATTAGGGGGCTAATCGGGGGGGGGGGGGGGGTCACACCGGGGCGGGGGGGCGCAGGGGGAACCACCGGGGGTCGCCCTGAGCCCCCCCCAGACTCCCCCTCGGGGTTCCGATTTTTTGGGGGGAGGGGGGTTTCAGCCCTGGGGGGTCTCTAATGGGGTGGGGGTCTCGATCGGGGGCGGGGGGTTTAGCTCTAGGGGGTCTCTAATGGGGCGGGGGCGTCGTGACTGGGGGGGTTTCAGTGCTGGGGGGTCTTTAATGGGGCGGGGGTCGCGGCCGTGGGGGGGTTTCAGTGCTGGGGGGTCTTTAATGGGGCGGGGGTCGTGATCAGGGGGGGTTTCAGTGCTGGGGGGGTCTCTAAGGGGGCGGGGGGGGCTCCTGACCCCAATTCCCGCGGGGGGGGGGGGCGCAGACCCCTCCTCGCCGCCGTTCAGCACCGCGGACAGCGGGAATTGGGGGGGGGGAGGGGCGGGGGGGGGCGGCACCGGGCAGAGCCGCCCCGCCGCGGGGGGGCGCCCTCCTCCCGGTGGGAGTGGGCGTGGCTTGGGCGTGGCTTGGGCGTGGCCGGGGGGCGGGGCGAACCGGGGGTCCCGGGCGATGGCGGAGGGCGGCTGAAAGGGGGGGGGGGCGGGCTGCGGGTACCGGGGGGGGGGGGGGAAAGCGAGGCCGGGACCCCCCCGCAGCGGCACCGGTACCGGAACCGACACCGGTACCGGCGGCGGCGGCGGCGCCATGGATGATTCGGGTGTGATCCGCCGGCGGCGGCTGCAGGTACCGGGCGGGGCGGGGGGGTTGTTATTGAGGGGATGGGCGGTACCGGGAAGGGAACGGTACCGGAGGATGGGGGAATCGGTACCGGGAAGGGAGGATCGGTACCGGAGGATCGGTACCGGAGGATCGGTACCGGAGGGCATCATTCCAGGGAGGGGCACCGGGGAATCGGTACCGTACCGGGAGGGGCTCGGTACCGGGTGGAGTACCGGGGGATGCGGGGATCGGTACCGCTGGGTATCGGTGCTGGCGCGAGGATGGGTACCGGAGGGATTGGATCGGTACCGGAGGGATTGGACCGGCACCGGGCACTGCAGGCCCTTCCGCAGGGCGGCACCGGGCGGGGCGGGGGGGGGGTCAGCGCAGCCCCGGTACCGGGAAGATCGGCACCGAGCTGGGCCAGGGAGGCGATGCGGGCCCGGTACCGCTTTCTCCGGGCCCGCGGGGGTATCCGGTACCGCCCGAACCGGCGGCGTTCGGACACCGGGCAGCCCCGAGAGGCCGCGGGGTGGGGGGGGGTTCGGTCCGGTGTGTCGGGGGGGGGGTTCCGGTGATGGCGGGGGTCGCGGAGGGGGGGGGTCCGGGCCGCCCCCCACCCGTTGCCGCTGTTCCAGAAGGAGCTGCCGCTGCCGCGGAAGAGCAGCAGGTGAGACCCCCCCCCCACCCCACCGTGCCCCCCCCCCCGCCCCACTGCGCCCCCATTGCGCCCCCCAAACCCCGCCCAGGCCCCGCCCAGGCCCCGCCCACTGCAGCCGCCGCGGGCCCCCCCCCCCCAACTCCGCTCCCCCCCCGCTCCCGTTCCGCCGCCGCCCCGGAGCCCCCCCCGGAGCCCCCCGGTGCCGATGGCGGTGGGCAGCAGCATGTTCCGCCGCACCAAGAGGTACCGGGGGGCTGCGGCCTTCCTCCCGCAGCGGCGTCATCCTCAGCCTCCATCCTCAGCCTCAGCCTCAGCCTTCATCTCCATCCTCAGCCTTCATCCTCAGCCTTCATCCTCATCCTCAGCCTCCATCCTCATCCTCAGCCTTTATCCTCCATCCTCAGCCTTCATCCTCCATCCTCATCCTCAGCCTTTATCCTCCATCCTCAGCCTTCATCCTCAGCCTTCATCCTCCATCCTCAGCCTTCATCCTCAGCCTTCATCCTCAGCCTTCATCCTCATCCTCAGCCTCAGCCTCCATCCTCATCCTCAGCCTTTATCCTCCATCCTCAGCCTTCATCCTCAGCCTTCATCCTCCATCCTCAGCCTTCATCCTCCATCCTCATCCTCAGCCTTTATCCTCATCCTCCGCCTTCATCCTCATCCTCCTGCCTCCCGGCTCCTCATCCTCTTCTTCCTTCATCCTCGGCCTTCTTCCATCCTCATCCTCTTCCTCCTTCACCCTCACGTTCATCCCCCCTCCGCCCCATCCTCTTTCTCCTTCCTCCTCATCCTCATCCTCCTCCATCCCCATCCCCGCTCCTTCATGCTCAGCCCCTCTCCATCCTCATCCTCCCCTCTCCACCCTCCTCTTCCTCACCCTCCATCCTCATCCTCCTCCCCCCACCCCCCCGACCCCGACCCCCCCCCCCGTTCTCTCTCCCCCGAATTTTGGGGGGAAGGGGTTGGCTGTGAGTTCCCCCCTCCCCCAGCATGGGGGGGAGGGTCTCTGTCTGAGGTGGGGGGGGGGGTCTCGGAGGGGGGGGGTCACGACCCCGACCCCCCCCCAGCTGCCGCACGAGCAACCGGAAGAGCCTGATCCTGACCAGCACCTCCCCCACCCTGCCGCGGCCACACTCGCCGCTGCCCGGACACATCGGTGAGACCCCCGGAGCCCCCCGGTGTCCCCAACCCCCCCAGGTGTCCCCCAACCCCCCCGGTGTCCCCCAGACCCACCAGGTATCCTCACATCCCTCAGGTGTCCCCAACACCCCTGGTGTCCCCAACCCCCCCAGGTGTCCCCAACCCCCCCGGTGTCCCCCAGACCCATCAGGTGTCCTCACATCCCTCAGGTGTCCCCAACACCCCCCAGGTGTCCCCAAACCCTCCCCGGTGTCCCCAAAACTCTCAGATGTCCCCGATGCTCCCCAGGTGTCCCCGACTCACCCCCGGTGTCCCCAAAACCCGCCGGTGTCCCCTGATCCCCCCCCCCCCCCTCCTCGATGCCCGCGACCCCTCCCCGGTGTCCCCAAATCCCCCTCAGCGTCCCCCGGACCCCTCCCCGATGTCCCCAACCCCTCCCCCTCGCTTTCCCCAGGACCCCTCCCGGTGTCCCCAAATCCCGCCCCCCCCCAAAATATCCTGCGACCCCCTTGATGTCCCCAACCTCCCCCCGAGACCCCGGTCGGTGCCCCCCCCAAAATCCCCACAGAAGCCCCCCCAAAAGACCCTTAAAGACCCCCCCGGACCCCCCCAAACTGCTGGGAGCCCCCCGAGAGACCCCCCCCCAATAACCTGGGGTTCCTCCTCGCCCCCCCCCCCCCCTTTTTTTCGCTCCTGGGGTGGCTCCCACTGGCTCGGCCCCGCCCACCCTCGCGCTGGGGGCGTGGCCTGGCGGGGCGGAGGGGGTGACGTCACCCTCACCTGTGTGCCCAGGTAACAGCCCCCTGGACAGCCCCCGCAACTTCTCGCCCAGCGCCCCCGCTCACTTCTCCTTCGCCTCCTCCCGCCGGTGAGGGGGGGTCCGGGGGGGCTCCAGGGGGGGTCCCCAGGGTCCCGGGGGGGGGGGTCGCAGGTGTCGGGGCGGGGGGACACAGGTGGGGGACACCTGTGATTAGCTGGGGGTGGAGCTCGTGGCGGGGGAGGGGTCTCTGGGTGTGTCCCGGGGGGGGATTCTTGGGGTCCGAGAGGGTCTTTGGGGTCAAGGGGGGGTCCGCAGTGTCCAGAGAATGTCCCCAATGTCCGAGAGTGTCCCAATGTCCAGAAGTGTCCCCAATGTCCAGGGGGTGTCCCCAATGTCCAGGGGGTGTCCCCAATGTCCAGAGAATGTCCCCAATGTCCGGGGCGGGAGGTGACAACATCTCCGGGGGGGCTCCCAACTCTCCGAGGGCGGTGACAGGGACAGGGACACTCGGGGACAGCGACCCCCGGGGGAGGGTGAGGGTGTCCCAAGGGTCCCCTGAGCCCCCCCCGGGGGTCCCCTGAGCCCCCCCCGGGGGTCCCCTGAGCCCTCCCCGGTGTCCTGGGGGTCCCCTGAGACCCCCCGAGGGTCCCCTGAGCCCCACCCCCGTTGTCCCGGGGGTCCCCTGAGCTCCCCCAGGGGTCCCCTGAGCCCCTCCCCGGTGTCCTGGGGGTCCCCTGACCCCACCCCCCCGGTGTCCCTTGAGCCCCACTCCGTTTACCGGGGGTCCCGTGAGCCCCTCCCCGGTGCCCCCCCTGAGCCCCCCGGTGCCCCCCGGCAGCGCGGACGGGCGCCGGTGGTCTCTGGCCTCGCTGCCCTCCTCGGGCTATGGCACCAACACCCCCAGCTCCACCGTCTCGGTGAGTCGGGGGGCTCGGGGACCCCCGGGAGTGGGGGGGCCCGGGGGGTGGGGGGGCTCTGAGTGCTTGTGGGGGATCGGGGGATGGGCGGGGAGGGGTCGGTGGTGGATTTGGGGGGGGGAGCGGGGGGTGGTGTGGGGCGCAAAAGGGGCTGGGGGGTACCTGGGGGGTACCGGGGGGGTACCTGGGGGGTACCGGGGGGTACCGGGACGGCCCATAGGGGGTCCTGGGGGTGGGGAGGGGGGGTGACCCGGGGTTTGGGGGCTGTGGGGGGGTCCCGGGGGTGGGGAGCGGGGGGTGATCCGGGGTCGGGGGGGGCTGTGGGGGGTCCCGGGGATGGGGAACGGGGATGACCCGGGGTCGGGGGGGCTGGGGGGGGGTCCGGAGGTGAGGAGTGGGGGGTGACCCAGGGTTTGGGGGGCTGTGGGGGGTCCCGGGGATGGGGAACGGGGGGGTGACCCGGGGTCGGGGGGGCTGTGGGGGGGTCCCGGGGGTGACGCGGGCGCGCAGTCCTCGTGCTCGTCGCAGGAGCGGCTGCACCAGCTGCCGGCGCAGCCCACGGCCGAGGAGCTGCGCTTCCTGTCGCGACATTTCGGCAGCTCCGAGAGCCTGGCCGAGGAGGATGGGGGGGCTCGGGGGGGCGCGGCCCCCCGGCCCCGCTCCCGCAGCCTCAGGTGAGCCCCGGACACAGCGGAGACCCCCCCCCCCCCACCCCCGGGAGGGAGGGGGGAGCGGGGATTTGGGGGGGATTGGGAGGAGGGGGGGAGGAGGGGGGGGTCACTGTGGGGGGATGGAAGGAGGGTGGGGGTCGCTGCGAGGTTTGGGGTCACTTCGGGGTTTTGGGGTCACTGTGGGATTTGGGGTCACTGCGGGGGTTCAGGGGGGATTGTGGGTTTTGGGGTCACTGTGGGGTTTGGGGTCACTGCGGGGTTTTGGGGTCACTGTGGGGTCTTGGGGTCACTGAGGGTTTGGGGTCACTGTGGGGGTTCGGGGTCACTGAGGGTTTAGGGAGGGGCTGGGATTTCGGGGTCACCCCCAGCAGCTCGGGGTGGGGGGTGGGTCCCGGGAGTTTTGGGGGTGCCAGAGGAGGGGTGCTGGTGGGGGGCACAGCTGGGGGTCCCGTGGGGGTGCCAGCTGTGCCCCCCACCCCCCACCCCAGCCCCGGGCGCTCGCCCTCGTCCCACGACAACGAGATCGTGATGCTGAACCACGTCTACAAGGAGAGGTTCCCCAAGGTGGGGCGGCCCTGGGGTCCCTGGGGGGCTGTGGGGGGGCCGTGAGGACATTTAGGGTGTCCCTGGGGTGGCTGTGGGGACATTCAGGGTGGGTGTCCCTGGGGGGTCAGTGGGGTGTCCCCGGGGTGGCCCTGGGGTGCCCTGGGGGGTTAGTGATGTGTCCCCAGGGTGTCCCCAGGGTGTTCCTGCGGTGTCCCCGAGGTGTCCCTGCAGTGTCCCAGGGGTGTCCCCGGGGTGTCCCTGCAGTCCCCGGGGTGGCTGTGGGGTCAGCTATGATGTCCCTGCGGTGTCCCCAGGGTGTCCCTGCAGTGTCCCCAGGGTGTCCCCGGGCTGTCCCTGCAATGTCCCCGGCATGTCCTGGGGGTGTCCCTGCGGTGTCCCTGTGGTGTCCCTGCAGTGTCTTGGGGGTGTCCCTGCGGTGTCCCTGTGGTGTCCCCAAGGTGTCCCCGGGGTGTCCCTGCGGTGTCCCTGTGGTGTCCCTGCGGTGTCCCTGTGGTGTCCCTGCAGTGTCTTGGGGGTGTCCCTGCGGTGTCCCTGTGGTGTCCCCGGGGTGTCCCTGCGGTGTCTCTGTGGTGTCCCCGGGGTGTCCCTGCGGTGTCCCTGTGGTGTCCCCGGGGTGTCCCTGCGGTGTCCCTGCACTGTCTTGGGGGTGTCCCTGCGGTGTCCCTGCAGTGTCCCCGGGGTGTCCCTGGGGTGTCCCTGCGGTGTCCTGGGGGTGTCCCTGCGGTGTCTCTGTGGTGTCCCCGAGGTGTCCCCGCCGTGTCCCCCGGCGTGGCCGTGGTGTCACCCACGCTGTCCCCCGGCTGCCGCAGGCCACGGCGCAGATGGAGGAGCGGCTGGAGGAGTTTGTGCGCGGCTGCGGCCCCGGCGGGACCCCGCTGGCCGACGGCGCCCTCAGCTTCATCCAGCACCAGCTGGTGGAGCTGGCACGGGACTGCCTGGCCAAGGCCCGGCACGGCCTCATCACCGCCGGCTACTTCTGCGAGCTGCAGGAGAACATGGAGCGCCTGCTGCAGGACGTGAGGGCGGCCCCCGAGCCCCGGGGAGCGGGACCCCCCGGGGGATGGCGGGGACCGACTGCACCGGCCCGGGCTCGATGGGATCCGGTGGGATCCAATGGGGCTCAATGGGATCCAATGGGATTCAATGGGATTCAATGGGATCCAGTGAGATCCAATGGGACCCCCGGGGGGATGGCGGGGACCGACGGCACCGGCCCGGGGTCGATGGGATCCAGTGGGATCCAATGGGATTCAATGGGATCAACGGGACCCAACGGGACTGGGGGGATGGCGGGGACCGACGGCACCTGCCCGGGCTTGATGGGATCCAACAGGATCCAATGGGATCCGATGGGATTCAATGGGATTCAGTGGGATTCAATGGGATCCAATGGGATCCAATGGGATTCAATGGGATCCAGTGGGATCCAATGGGATTCAATGGGATCCAGTGGGATCCAATGGGATCCAATGGGATTCAATGGGATTCAGTGGGATCCAATGGGATTCAATGGGATCCAATGGGATTCAATGGGATTCAGTGGGATTCAATGGGATTCAATGGGATCCGATGGGATTCAATGGGATTCAGTGGGATCCAATGGGATCCAATGGGATTCAATGGGACCCCCAGGGGGATGGCGGGGACCGACGGCACTGGCCCGGGCTTGATGGGATCCGGTGGGATCCAATGGGATCCAATGGGGCTCAATGGGATCCAACGGGATCCAACAGGGCTTGAAAGGATCCAACAGGGCTCAGTGGGATCCAGTGGGACCCAACAGGACCCAATGAGGCTTGAAAGGATCCAACAGGACCCAATGGGATCCTATGGGACCCAACAGGACCCAACAGGGCTTGAAAGGATCCAACAAGGCTCAGTGGGATCCAACAGGGCTCAATGGGATCAAATGGGACCCAACGGGACCCAATGGAGCTCAATGGGATCCCATGGGATTCAATGGGACCCAACAGAATGCAACAGAACCCAATGGGACCCAAAAGAACCCAATGGGATCCAACGGGACCCAACGGGGCTCAGTGGGGACCCAAAAGAACCCAGTAGGACCCAACATGACCCCCAAGGGACCCCCAAATGTCCCCTGACCCCCCCCGTGTCCCCCGCAGGCCTACGAGCGCTCCGAGTCGGAGGAGGTGGCCTTCATCACCCAGCTGGTGAAGAGGCTCCTCATCATCATCTCCCGCCCCGCGCGGCTGCTCGAGTGCCTGGTGAGGCGCGGCACCTGTGTCCCCCCTCACCTGTGTCCCCTCACCTGTCCCCTCTCACCTGTGTCCCCTCACCTGTCCTTGTCCTCTTCACCTGTGTCCCCTCCTCATCTGTATCCCCCTTACCTGTCCCCTCTCCTGTGTCCCCTCTCACCTGTGTCCCCCCCTCACCTGTGTCCCCTCTCACCTGTGTCCCCCCCTCACCTGTCCCCTCTCACCTGTGTCCCCCCCTCACCTGTGTCCCCCCCTCACCTGTCCCCTCCTCACCTGTCCCCTCTCACCTGTGTCCCCCCCTCACCTGTGTCCCCCCCTCACCTGTCCCCTCCTCACCTGTCCCCTCTCACCTGTGTCCCCTCACCTGTCCCTGCAGGAGTTCGACCCCGCGGGGCTGTCCCAGCTCCTGGCTGTCACCGCCGGCCGGGCCGAGGGGCCGCTCCGGGCCGACACCCCCCGGTACCTGCTGAGACAGCTGGGCCGGGCACGGGGGGGACGCACAGGTATGGGGTGGGGGCGGGGACAGGTGTGGGGGGACAGGTGAGGGGACAGGGGTGGGGACAGGGGTGGGGTGACAGGTGAGGGGACAGGGGCGGGGACAGGGGCAGGGACAGGGGTGGGGACAGGTGTGGGAACAGGTGTGGGGACAGGTGTGGAGGGAGAAGTGTGGGGAGACACATGTGGAGGGACAGGTGTAGGGGGACAGGTGTGTGGGGACAGGTGAGGGGACAGGAGTGGGGAGACAGGTGTGTGGGGACAGGTGAAGGGACAGGTGTGGAGGGACACACGTGGGGACAGGTGTGGGGGCACAGGTATGGGGGATGTGGAGCAGGGGATTTGGGACAGGGGGGATCACAGACAGGTGGGGGGGGGCACACACCTGTGTCCCCACCTGTGCCCCCCGTGTCCTCCCAGACATGCTGCACCTGGAGGAGCCCGACAGCAGCGGCACCAACACGCCCGAGCCCGAGGAGGGGGCTGAGGTGGGCACCGTGTCCCCCCCGTGTCCCCCCGGTGTCACCCCCAGTGTCACCTGTCCCCCCCTGCCCCCAGGACCCCTCCTCGTGTCCCTCCCATGTCCCCTCGGTGCCCCCCAGTGTCCCCCCTGTGTCACCCCCAGTGTCACCTGTCCCCCCCCGCCCTCAGGACCCCTCCCCGTGTCCCTCCCATGTCCCCCCGGTGTCCCCCCGATGTCACCTGTCCCCCCCCCCGCCCCCAGGGCCGCGCCGCCGCCCCCAGACCCAAGGAGCCGCCAGGTGAGAGTGACTTCGAGACGATCAAACTCATCAGCAACGGCGCCTACGGGTGAGCCGGGCCGGGGGGGCGTGGGTGGGGAGGGGAGGGGGGGGCGTGTCGCCAGAGCCATATCGTGACAGTGCCGTGTCGCGACCCGCTCCGGGCGGCGCAGGGCGGTGTACCTGGTGCGGCACACGGCCACGCGGCAGCGCTTCGCCATGAAGAAGATCAACAAGCAGAACCTGCTGCTGCGGAACCAGGTGCACCAGGCCTTCGTGGAGCGCGACATCCTCACCTTCGCCGAGAACCCCTTCGTGGTCAGCATGTTCTGCTCCTTCCAGACCCGCCGCCACCTCTGCATGGTCATGGAGTACGTGGAAGGTGGGGCTGGGGCGTCGCGATAGGGGGGGTGGGGGCCGTGATAGAGGGGGTGGGGGCCGTGATAGGGGAGGTGGGGGTGACGATAGGGGAGGTGGGGGTGGCGATAGGGGGGGTGGGGGTGGCGATAGGGGAGGTGGGGGTGGCAAGAGGGGAGGTGGGGGTGGCGATAGGGGGTTGGGGGGCGCGATAGGGGAGGTGGGAGTGGCGATAGGGGGTTGGGGGGCGCGATAGGAGGGGTGGGGGTGGCGATAGGGGAGGTGGGGGGCGCGGTAGAGGGGGTGGGAGTCTGGATGGGGGATGGGTGTTGTGGTAAGGGGGTGGGCGTCACGATACAGGGATGGGTGTTGGGATATTGGGCTGGGGATTGGGATATGGGGCTGGGTGTCGCAATATGGGGATGGGTGTCACGATATGGGGCTGGGCCCTGTGGTAACAGCTGTCCCCGTGCCCCACCACATCCCCCATCTGTCCCCATTTTCCCTCAAATCCCACCACATCCCCACTGTCCCCATGTCCCACTGTCCCCTGTCCCCCATCCCCCCTGTCCCCCATCCCCGTGTCCCTGTATCCCCCCGTCCCCTGTCCCCCCATCCCCCTGTGTTCCCTGTCCCCCGTCCCCCTGTGTCCCCCTGTGTCCCCCCTGTCCCCCTGTCCCTGTGTCCCCCTATCCCCTCTCCCCCTGTCCCCCTGTCCCCATGTCCCCCTGTCCCTGTGTCTCCCTGTCCCCGTATCCCCCTGTCCCTGTCCCCATGTCCCCTGTCCCTCCTGTCCTCCTGTCCCTGTGCTCCCTCCATCCCCCCATCCCCCCTATCCCCCTGTCCCTGTCCCCGTGTCCCCTGTCCCCCCTGTCCCTGTCCCCGTCCCCGTTTCCCCTGTCCCCTCTGTCCCTGTCCCTGTCCCCCTGTCCCCATCCCGTGTCCCTGTGTCCCCTCCATCCCCCCATCCCCCCTATCCCCCTGTCCCCGTGTCCCCCTATCCCTGTGTCCCCTGTCCCTGTCCCCTCTGTCCCCGTGTCCCCTGTCCCCCCTGTCCCCTCTGTCCCTGTCCCCGGTGTCCCCAGGCGGTGACTGTGCCACGCTGCTGAAGCACATCGGGGCGCTGCCCCTGGAGCTGGCCCGGCTCTACTTTGCCGAGACGGTTCTGGCGCTGGAGTACCTGCACACCTACGGCATCGTGCACCGCGACCTCAAACCCGACAAGTGCGGCCGGGCCGGGGGCGCGGGGGGCGCGGGGGGCGGGGCTGCGGGCGCGCACCTGGGCCCCGCCCGGCTCACCTGCGCGGCCCCGCCCCCCATCCCGGCAGCCTCCTGATCACCTCGCTGGGCCACGTGAAGCTGACGGATTTCGGGCTCTCCAAGATGGGGCTGATGAGCCTGACCACCAACCTGTACGAGGGGCACATGGAGAAGGACGCCAGGGAGTTCCGGGATAAGCAGGTGGGTGCCGCCAGGTGGGTGCCACAGGTGGGCACAGGTGGGTGCCACTGGTGGGCACAGGTGTGGCCAGGTGGGTGCCACAGGTGTGTCCATGTGCATGCCACAGGTGGGCACAGGTGGGCACAGGTGGACTCAGGTGTGTCCAGATGTCTCCAAGTGGGGGGCGCAGGTGGGCACAGGTGTGCCCAGGTGTGTCCAGATGGGTACCGCAGGTGGGCACAGGTGGGCACAGGTAGATGCTACTGATGGGCACAGGTGGGTGCAGGTGGGTGCCACAGGTGGGTGCAGGTGGGTGCTGCAGGTGGGTACAGGTGTGTCCAGATGGGTGCTGCAGGTGTGCACAGGCGTGTACAAGACGGTGCCACAGGTGTGCCCAGCTGTGTCCAGGTGTGTGCCACAGGTGTGTCCAGGTGGCTGCTGCAGGTGGGCACAGGTGTGTCCAGGTGGGTGCCCAGCTGTGCCCAGCTGTGCCCCCAGCTGTGCCCAGGTATGCCCAGCTGTGCTCAGGTGTGCCCCCAGGTGTGCCCCCAGGTGTGCCCAGCTGCTCTCAGGTGTGCCAGGCAGGACGGGGCCAGGGCAGCGAGGTGCGTCTGCGGCGGCCGCAGGGGCGCGTCCCGCGCTGAGCGCACCTGTCCCCAGGTGTGCGGCACCCCCGAGTACATCGCACCTGAGGTGATCCTGCGCCAGGGCTACGGGAAGCCCGTGGACTGGTGGGCCATGGGCATCGTCCTCTACGAGTTCCTGGTGGGCTGCGTCCCCTTCTTCGGGGACACCCCCGAGGAGCTCTTCGGGCAGGTGATCTCAGGTACGGCCCCTGGGGACACGGGGGCACAGCAGGGGGGGTGACACGGGGGGACACAGGGTGACACGGGGGCACAGCAGGATGAGGTGACATGGGGTGACACAGGGACACAGGTCAGCATGGGGACATGGGGTCACAGCAGGATGAGGTGACATGGGGTGACACAGGGTCAGGGGACACAGCAGGATGAGGTGACACGGGGTGACACAGGGTGACACAGGGACACACTGACTAGGTCAGCATGAGGACACAGGGGCACAGCAGGATGAGGTGACACGGGATGAGATGGGGTGACACGGGGACATGGGGACACAGGTCAGCGTGGGGACACAGCGACACAGCAAGGTGGGGACATGGGGTGACATGGGGTGACATGGGGTGACACAGGGACATGGGGACACAGGGCGGGTGACCTCAGGTGTGGCAGGGACACGGGGACACAGCAGGAGGAGGTGACATGGGGTGACACAGGACACCCAGACTGGGTCAGTGTGGAGACACAAGGACACAGCAGGATGGGGTGACACAGGGTGACATGGGGTGACACAGGGACACAGGCCAGCGTGGGGACAGGGGGACACAGGGACAGGTGACCTCAGGTGTCACAGGGACACGGGGACACAGCAAGATGGGGTGACACAGGGTAACATGGGGTGACACAGGGACTCAGGCCAGCGTGGGGACAGGGGGACACAGGGACAGGTCACCCCAGGCGCGGGGCTCTGGGCTCAGCTGTCCCCTCGGTGTCCCCTCCCCGTGCCAGACGAGATCCTGTGGCCGGAGGGGGACGAGGCGCTGCCCCCGGACGCTCAGCACCTCATCTCCTGCCTCCTGCAGCCCGACCCGCTGCGGCGCCTCGGCGCAGGTGAGACCCCCCCCACCCCACCCCACCCCAGACCCCCGGGACACCCCCTCGGGGACCCCCCGGGACCCCCTGAGCCCCCCCTGAGCCGGTGGTGCCGCGCAGGGGGGGCTCAGGAGGTGAAGGCCCACGGCTTCTTCGCCACGCTGGACTGGACGGGGCTGCTGCGGCAGAAAGCCGAGTTCGTGCCGCACCTGGAGTCCGAGGAGGACACGAGCTACTTCGACAGTGAGAGACCCCCGGGACCCCCCCAGATCCATCCCGGGACACCCCTGTGGGATAACCCTGGGGTTCCCCTTGGATCAGCCCCTGAGACCCCCCCAGACCCACCCTGGGACCCCCCCAGGGACCCCCTGTGGGACAACCCTGGGATTCCCCTTGGATCATCCCCTGGGAATCCCCCCAGGAACAGCCCAGGACCCCCCCAGACCCACCCTGGGACCCCCCGTGGGACAACTCTGGGATTCCCCTTAGATCATCCCCCCCCCAGGAACACCCCAGGACCCCCCCAGACCAACCTCGGGACCCCCTCGGGGACTCCCTGTGGGACAACCCTGGGATTCCCCTTGGATCATCCCCTGGGACCCCCCCAGACCCACCCTGGGACCCCCCGTGGGACAACCCTGGGATTCCCCTTGGATCATCCTCCCCCAGGAACACCCCAGGACCCCCCCCCCAGCCCCTTTTTGGGATCCCCTCCCACTCAGAGGTCACTCCGAGGGCGCCCCCCCACACACACACCTGTCCCCCCTCCCCCCCCAGCGCGGTCGGACAGGTACCCCCACGTGACGTCGTACGAGGACGAGGACACGACGGAGGACGAGCCCGTGGAGATCCGGCAGTTCTCGTCCTGCTCCCCCCGCTTCAGCAAGGTGGGGCTGGGCAGGGACAGGTGGGGGGCACGCCCAGGTGTGGGGAGGGGAGGGGGACGGGGATTTGGGGATGTGGGGGACGCGCGGGGACAGCCCCGTGTGGGACTCTCGCCCGATGCTGGGTGTGCCCAGGTGTGCCCAGGTGTGACCAGGTGCGCTCCCGCAGGTGTACAGCAGCCTGGAGCAGCTCTCGCAGGAGCCGAAGCCCAAGGGGCGCCCGCGGGACGAGGGGAGGCGCGGCTGGAGGACGGGATCACCTGAGCTGTGCGCACCTGCGGGGTCCTGGGGTGGGATTTGGTGGGGGTTCCCGAGGTGACGCAGGGCTCAGACCCCTCCCCACACCGTGTCCCCGCAGGAAGCACCGCTCGGCAGGTGAGGGGCCGCCCCCCGAGGGCGAGGGCAGCTCCCCCCCGGGCGCCCGCCGCCGCTTCTCGGCGCTGCTGGAGCCGGCGCGCCCCGGGGCGCCCCCGGAGGAGCGGCCGTCCCCCCGCAACGGGGGGCGCGAGGGACCCCCGGAGGGAGGCGGCGAGGAGCCAGGTGCGTGCCGGGAAGGTGGGGAAGGGGTTTTCCCGGTGTGGGCCGGGGGGGTCTCTTCAGTCAGCCGCCCGTGTCGCCCACCCGCGCAGGGGAGCGAGCGGCGAGGGTCGGGGAGGCGCCCCCGGCCCGCTCCGAGCTGGGGCTGCGGCGGCCGCGGCACCCGGGGGTGGCCCCCGCCGAGGGCGGGGGGGACAAGCGCAGCCCCCGCGCCCCCGGGAAGGTCACCAAGTCGGCGTCGGCCACCGCGCTGTCCGTCATCATCCCCAGCGGTGGGTGACACCCCCGGGAACCGCCCCGGGGACCCCGAATCACCCCGGGACCCCCTCATTTCCAGCGATATCCTCCCAAGGGACCCCAAATCCCCCCGGGACCCCCTCGGGGACCCCAAATCACCCCGGGACCCCCTCGGGGACCCCAAATCACCCCGGGACCCCTTCATTCCCAGCCATCTCCTGCCAAGGGACCCCAAATCCCTGCTGGGAATCCCTTCTCGGCACCCCCCCCCCCCCGCCCATTCCCAGGGATCTATCCCTAAATCCTCCCGGGAGCCCCCCTAAAGGACCCTCCCCAGCAGACCCCAAACACCCAGGGACCCCCTCCAGCCCCCTGGGTCCCCACGGGAGGGGGAGGCCGGGGTTCTCCGAGGTTCCTGTGGGTGGTGGGACCCCCGATCCCATGGATTTGGGGTCTCCTATAGGGGGGGGTTGTGGGTGGTGGGACCCCCGATCCCACGGGTGGGGTGTCCCTGGTCCCCGGGGGGGGTGACAGCGGTGCCCGTGGTGGGGGGCGGGTCCGGGGGTCTCCCGTGGGGGTTTTTGGGCGGCGGTCAGCGGGGTCTGGGGGCGCAGGGGAGGCGCCCGGCTCGTCCCCCCTGGGCAGCCCCATGTCCCCGCGGTCGCTGTCGTCGGACCCGTCCTCGCGGGACTCGTCGCCGGGCCGGGAGCTGGCCCCGGCCGTGGCCGCGCCGCCCCGCTCGCCCATCGCCATCCCCCGGCCCGGAAAGAAATTCGGTTTCACCCTGCGGGCCATCCGCGTCTACCTGGGCGACAGCGACGTGTACAGCGTGCACCACGTCGTCTGGGTCAGCGACACTCGGGGACACGCGGGGGTGGCGCGGGGGGGACGCTGCGGGGACGTGGGGATTGTGGGGGCGGGGACATGTCAGGAACGGGGACACGGGGGGAAAATGGGCGGGCTTGGGGACATGGGGGGGACACAGGGACAGAGCGGGCTTGGGGACAGGGTGGGCTTGGGGACACTGGGGGACACGGGGACAGGGTGGGCTTGGGGACATTGGGGGGGACACGGGAACAGAGTGGGTTCGGGGACATTGTGGGGGAGATGGGGACAGGGCGGGCTTGGGGACAGGGGGACACACGGGGACAAAGTGGGCTTGGGGACATGGAGGTGACAGGGTTTTCATTGGGGATGGCAGCGCCTGCCACATCATTTAGGGACATGGAGGCACATGGGGTGTTGGGGACACAGTGAGGGACAGTTGGGGGGGTCTGGGCTGTGACATCCCGACGCCGTTTTTTTGGGGGGGGCACAGCACGTGGAGGAGGGCGGCCCCGCGCAGGAGGCCGGGCTGTGCGCCGGGGACCTGATCACGCACGTGAACGGGGAGCCGGTGCACGGGCTGGTGCACACCGAGGTGGTGGAGCTCATCCTCAAGGTGGGGAGGGGGCGCCGCGGCGAGGGGCTGGGGGGCGTCACGAGGGTGGGACCTTGGGGGGGGCGGGTTTGCGGGGGTCGTGGGAGGTCACATCGGGTTCAGGGATCGCCAGAGGGTGATGGAGGTGGTCGGGGGGCTTGGGGGTCGTGTGTCATGGCAGGGTCACGGCAGGGTCACGGCAGGTCAGCCATGACCAGGGGGTGAGTCCCGGGGGGCGGGGGGGCCGCGGGGGTGCCGTGCCCGTGACCCGCTGTCGCCCAGAGCGGGACCAAGGTGCTGGTGACAACGACGCCGCTGGAGAACACCTCGATCCGCCTGGGCCCCGCGCGGCGCCGCAGCGCCCGCGCCAAGATGGCGCGGAGGAACCGGCGGGGGGGCACCGGGAGCGGTCACGAGAGGTGAGCACGGTGCACCGGGAGCGGGGGGCGGGGGGCGCGGTTCTGGGGAACGGGGAGGGCACGGGGAATGTGACGGTCCTCCCGCCCGCCAGGCGGCGCAGCGCTCTGTTCCGGCACCTCGCCCGCCAGGCCTCGCTGCTGCACACGAGCCGCTCGCTGACGTCACTGAGCCGCTCGCTCTCCTCCTCCGACTCGCTGCCCGCTTCCCCCACGCACGCGCGGGCGCGCGACCCCGGTACGGGGCGGGGCCACGGCGAGGGGGGCGGGGTCATGAGAAGGGGCGGGGCCACGCGGGTGTACGGTACCGGGAAAAGCGGCGGGAGCTTGAGAACGGGGCGTGGTCACGGGAACGGGGCGGGGTCACAGTAGTGGACGGTACCGGGAAAAGGGGCGGGAGCGTGGAGAAAGGGGCGTGGTCACGGGAACGGGGCGGTGCTCCCGGTGCCCAGAGCGCCGGTTCCCGGTGCCGTTCGCTCCACGCTGACCCCGTTCCGCGCAGGGGCCTCCCCGCCCAGCAGCTCACCGGGCTCCAGCGCTCCGCCTTCGCCGGCGGGGCCGCATCTGCGGCCGAGCTCGCTGCAGGGGCTGTCGCCGAAGCTGCAGCGGCAGTACCGGGCGGCGCGGTGCCGCTCCGCCGGCAGCATCCCGCTCTCGCCGCTCGCCCACACGCCCTCGCCGCCCGCCGCCTCCCCGCCCGCCTTCCCCGCCAAGCTGCACCCCAAGGCCGCCGAGTCCCCGCGCCTCGCCCGCCGCGGGCTCCCCGAGAAGGCGGCGCCGGGGCCCCCCCGCAAGCTGGGGCTGGAGCCCCCCCGAAAGGACTTCCCGGCCGAGCCGCCGCTGCAGAGCTTGGCCGAGTGGGACGGGGAGGGCCCGGCCGAGCCGCCCCCTCCCGCGCCCCCCGCCCGCCGCTTGGGCCGGCAGGAGCTGCCGCTGCTGCTGGGGGGCCCCCCCGGGGCAGAGCCGCCCCCTCCGGGGCCGGAGGAGCCCGAGCGGGGGGCGCGGGGCCCCCCCAAGGCGCTCAGCCCGGTGCAGGAGCACGAGCGCGGGGGGGCGGCCCCGGGGGGGCCCCCGGTGCCCATCGTGGTGGTGGGGCCCGGTGCCACCCCCGGGGACCCCCGGAGCGCCGCGGGGCCCCCCGGGCGCTGAGCTTTACCCAAGCCCCCCCCCCCCCACCCCTCGAGCCCCGGCTGTAAATAGGGGGGCACCCCGGGACCCCCAGGCATGCGGGGGTCGCAGCCCCCCGGCCCCTCCCCGCGTACGCGAAGGGTTAATACTGTGACAACCCCCCCCCGCCCGTGTGACGTCACCGACCCGGCACCTCCCCCCCGGTGTGATGTCATCGACTCGGAGAAACCCCCCCCCAGGGTGATGCCCCTCTCCCCCCACCCCCCCCGGTCTCCCGTTAACCCCCGGTGATGGCTCCCGGTGTGACATCACAGCACCGATGTCACGGGAGGGGCAGGGGCGCTGCTCTGATGTCACTCGCCGATTGTGACGTCACAGCTGTAACGTCACCGAGGGTGCGAGGGCGGTGATGTCACAGCTGCCGTGACAGCAGCGGGGGGGCGGGGGGGGGGGGGGCGGCTATGCCCGGTTGCCACCCGGTGGTGACGTCACACCAGAGCCACCGGAGCCGGTGACGTCACTAACCGCCCCGTGACATCATCGCACTCCCCTTTCCCCTCCCCTCCCCCCCCCCGTTCTCGCTATGCAAACGCTCCCCCCGGGACAGGGGGGGTCGGGGGGGCCCCGGGGACCAATAAAGGCTGTACAGCACCGACCCCCCCGCTCCGGTTGTCGTTCGGGAGCGGCGGCGGGGACACCGGGGGAGGGGACACCGTGGGGGAGGGACACTCGTGACGATGTGCGGACCCCCGGAATGCTCTGCGCGGTGATTTGGGGATCGCACATCCTTGAGGATCAGCCCGAGCCCCCCTGGGAGGTTATTTGGGGGGTGTCACCCCCCCCCCGATGCCCGGAGCCCGGACACTCGCGGGTTAACCTCGGTGTTTCCCGCGCCACGCCCCCGCCACGCCCCCCCCACCCCCCGTGACGTCACGGCTCTACCGGGTCCGTTCGCCGCCCGCTGAACCCGAACGGTCCGGGGGGATCGGGGGGGCACCGGGGGGGGCGTCGGGAGTCACCCGGGGAGGGTCGGGGACCAGCTGGAGGGGCCCTGGCGGCTGTGGCGGGGGCGTCTCTGCGGGGTTTGGGGGTGTTGGGGACCTCTCGGGGGGGCTCTTAGGGGAGCTGGGGGGGCAGGGGAGGTCTCTGGTGGTCTCTGGGGTGGATTTGGGCTCTCTGGGGGTGCAAGTGGGGGATTTCTGGTTGGGGGGCATCTGGGGTCGGTCCCTGGGTGAGAATGGGGGGTTCCTGATCCTCCTGTGTGTCCGTCCCCCCCCCCCGGCAGCCCCCCATGGCGCTGCGTTTGGCCACCCCCCTGTTGCGCCTGGCCCGGAGCGGTGTCCGGTGGGGGGGCACCGGGACGCGCCCCACGCACGGTGAGTGGAATGGGGGGCACAGGACCCCCGGACCCACCCCACCCCCCCGCCTCGTCGGGATCCGCAGCTACGAGGGGAGGGGGACGTGGCGTGTCCCCGGTGCTGACCGACCCCCCCTCCCCCCCCCACCTCGGGGCTGTGGGTCCCCCCCCTGTGCAGCCGCCCCCCAGTTCGACTGGCAGGACGTGCTGGGGCTGGAGGGGCTGCTGAGCGCCGAGGAGCGGCTGCTGCGGGACACCACGCGCAAGTACTGCCAGGAGCGGCTGCTGCCCCGCGTGCTGCAGGCCAACCGCCACGAGGGTAGCCCAAAAACAGCCCCCCGAAACACCCCATACTGCCTGAGTCCCCCCCCGGTACAGCCTGAGCCTCCCCCGGTACAGCCTGAGCCCCCCCGGTACAGCCTGAGCACCCCCGGTACTGCCTGAGCCCACCCCGGTACAGCCTGAGCCCCCCTGGTACAACCTGAGCCCCCCCGGTACAGCCTGAGCCCCTCCCGGTACTGCCTGAGCCCACCCCGGTACAGCCTGAGCCCCCCCGGTACAGCCTGAGCCCCCCTGGTACAGCCTGAGCCCCTCCCGGTACTGCCTGAGCCCCCCTGGTACAGCCTGAGCCCCCCCCCGGTACAGCCTGAGCCCCCCTGGTACAGCCTGAGCCCCTCCCGGTACTGCCTGAGCCCACCCCGGTACAACCTGAGCCCCCCCGATACAACCTGAGCCCCCCCGGTACAGCCTGAGCCCCCCCTGGTACTGCCTGAGCCCCCCCGGTACAGCTTGAGCCCCCAAAAGCCCCCCAAGCACGTCCAGAAGCACCTGCTGAGGGTACCCCACCTCCCCCACCAGACACCCCAATGTCCCCCCAACCCCGTTCACCCCTGACCTCCCTCCTGTGCGGAAGAACGGGGAGTTTTGGTATCCCCAAAAGACCCCCGACCTCCCCCCACAAACTCCTTGGCTCCCCCAAATCCTTTCCCCCATCCCCTCAAATCCTTTCCCCCACCTCCCATCCTGCAGGGGTGTGGGGGACCCCCAAATTCCCCCAGGAGGACCCCCCACTTCAGCTCTTCACCCCCACTTTGTCCCCCCCCAGTCTTTGACCGGGAGATCGTGACTGAACTGGGAGAACTGGGGCTGCTGGGCCCCACCATCCAAGGTGAAGGGGGGGGCATTGGGGACCCCCGGGGGGGCAGTTTGAGGATGGAAGGGAGGGGGCTTGGGTACTCAGGGATTCCTCTTGGGGCTCCTGAGGGGGTTATTGGGGGGCTCAGGGGGACACGGGTGGGGGACAACTCTGGGGGGGCATTTGGGGTCAGGGATGGGGTTGGGGGGCTCTGTGGGCGCGGTTTCTGAGTGAGTCTGGGGGTTCTGAGGGGGGCATTGGGGGTCAGGGATGGGGTTGGGGGGCTCTGTGGGGGCTCATGGGGGCTGTGGGGGTTTCTGGGTGAGTCTGGGGGTTCTGAGGGGGGCATTGGGGGTCAGGGATGGGGTTGGGGGGCTCTGTGGGGGCGGTTTCTGGGTGACACTGGGGGTTCTGGGGGGTGACGCTGTCCCCAAGGTGGGGCTGTGTGTCTGGGGAGGGTCCTTGAGGGGTCCTAGGTGACCCTGGGGGGTCTCTGAGTGACCGTGGCTGACCCCTCGGGGTGGGGGTCTCCCCGCAGGGTACGGCTGTGCCGGCACCACCTCGGTGGGCTACGGGCTGGTGACGCGGGAGCTGGAGCGGGTGGACAGCAGCTACCGCTCCGTGCTCAGCGTCCAGTCCTCCCTGGTCATGTACCCCCTGTGGGCCTACGGGACCCCCGCCCAGCGCGAGCGCTTCCTGCCCCGCCTCGGTGAGACCCCCGGCACGGGGGGAGGTTTGGGGGCGGGGGTGGGGGGGTTGTGTGGGGTGGAGGGGGCAGAGGAGGCGTTTTGGGGGGTGGTGGAGGAGGAGTGGGGTCTGTCTGTGGGATGGATGGGGTGGGGCACCCCCCTGACGCCCCCTCCCCAGCTCGGGGGGAGATCGTTGGGTGCTTCGGGTTGACGGAGCCCAACCACGGGAGCGACCCGGGGCGGATGGAGACGCGGGCACGGCACAACCCCAGCGCCAGCACCTACACCCTGCGCGGCTCCAAGACCTGGTGAGCCTCGAAATTGGGGTCAGGGGGGTGTGGGGGACCCTCAGAGCTCCTCCTTGATCCCCCCTCCCCAAACTCCCCAGGACATGGGGGGACTCTCAGAGCTCCTCCTTGACCCCCCTCCCCAAACTCCCCAGGACATGGGGGGACCCTCAGAGCTCCTCCTTGGCCCCCCCGTCCCCAAACTCCCCAGGACATGGGGGGACCTTTAGAGCTCCTCCTTGACCCCCCTCCCCAAACTCCCCAGGACATGGGGGGACCCTCAGAGCTCCTCCTTGGCCCCCCCTCCCCAAACTCCCCAGGACATGGGGGGACCCTCAGAGCTCCTCTTTGACCTGCTCCCCAAACTCCCCAGAACATGGGGGACCCTCAGAGGTCCTCCTTGACCCCCCCTCCCCAAACTCCCCAGGATCACCAATTCGCCCATAGCCGACCTGTGCGTGGTGTGGGCGAGGTGCGAGGAGGACGGGCGGGTCCGGGGCTTCCTGGTGGAGCGGGGGACCCCCGGGCTCAGCACCCCCAAGATCGAGGGCAAGTTCTCCCTGCGCGCCTCCACCACCGGGATGATCGTCCTGGATGACGTGGAGGTGCCCGAGGAGAACGTGCTGCCCAACGCCGAGGGGCTGGCGGTAAGGGGGGGAGCCGGGGGGGATCCTGGCGAGGGTCCCAGTGGGGTTGGGGGTCCCGATGACACCCCCTTGTCCCCCAGGGTCCCTTTGGCTGCCTGACCCAGGCGCGGTACGGCATCGCCTGGGGCGCGCTGGGCGCCGCCGAGGCCTGTCTGGAGACGGTGCGGCAATACGTGCTCGACAGGTAATGGGGTAGGGAGCTGGGGGCGTTTTGGGGAGGGGGTCCCACCGCCCCTCAGCCCCCCCAAACATCACTGCTCCCCTCTCCTGTCCCACAGGAAGCAGTTTGGGGGCCCGCTGGCCCGGAACCAGCTGGTGCAGAAGAAGCTGGCGGACATGGTGACGGAGATCACGCTGGGGCTCCACGCCTGCCTGCGCCTGGGCCGCCTCAAGGACGAGGGCAGGTGGGTGGCACTGTCCCCAGGGGGGTGGCACTGTCCCCGGGGGGCGGTCCTGGAGGGGGTCAGCGTGTCCCCATGCGTGTCCCCGCAGGGCTGCCCCTGAGATGGTGTCGATGCTGAAGCGGAACTCGTGCGGGAAAGCGCTGGGCATCGCCAGGGACGCGCGGGACATGCTGGGGGGCAACGGGATCTGCGACGAGTTCCACGTCATCCGGCACCTCATGAACCTCGAGGCCGTCAACACCTACGAGGGTACGGCGGGGAGGGGGACTGGGGGGGGTCCCCGAGGGGCTCAGGGGGTTTTACTGAGGCGTGGTGGGTCGCCGCAGGTACCCACGACATCCACGCGCTGATCCTGGGCCGCGCCATCACCGGCATCCAGGCCTTCGCCCCGGCCAAGGGGACGTAGCGGGGACACAGCAGCACGGGCACGGCGGTGGCACTTGGTGGCACTTGGTGGCACCCTTGGGGACAAGGTCTGCTCCTCGTGGGAAGGGATGTGAGGAGATGGCGGCACTGACCGGACCCAGGTGTCCCCAGAAGGGATCCAGTGGCACTGATGGGACTTGGTGTCACCAGCCAAACCTCGTGTCACCAACGGGACTCGGTGTCACCCCAACCAAATCTGGTGTCACCGAGCACATCTCGTGTCATTGATGGGACCCGGTGCCACCGACCAAACCTCCTGTCACCAACGGGACTCGGTGTCACCGACAAGATTTGGTGTCACTCAGGAGACCTCACTGGTGCTGGGCCCTGTGTCCGGTGCCACCCCGGTGCCTTCGCCATCCCCGTGGCCAATAAACGGTGGGACAGCCCCCTCCATGCCAGCCTTGCTCGTCAGCCTTAATTGACCTGCTAATTAACCTGCCAGGACCCAGCTCTCCCCTCGGGGCGGGTCCCAGCCCCGCCACATCCAGCTTTTGGGTCAGCCTCAGCCCTTTATTTGTTCCAACCACCAACAGCAACAGCAACAGCAAAGCCCTGTGGGGCCAAAATCCCCCTTTGGCTCGGCACAGCCGGGCGGGCCCGTGGTTTTGGGGGGGGGTCTTTGGCTTGGGAGGGGATCCCGCTCAGGCCTCGGGCTGCAGACAGAGGTCCCGATAAGCCGCCTCCACGGTGCAGCAGATGTGGCGCAGCTCCGCCAGCACCTCCTCCACGCTCTCCATCACCTCGGTCAGCGCCTGCAGCCGCTCCTGGATCAGCTCGTTGTGGAAGCCGTAGAGGCGGAAGAGCCTCTCCTCCAGCTGCTCCGCCAGCTCCGAGACCTGCCCGAGCGGGGCTACTGCTCGTCCCGGCGCTGGCACGACCGCCGTCCCCGGGGCCGGGGGGGCAGCTGCGTCCGCCCGCGCTGGCACCGCTCCCGGCCTGGCCCGGCCGCCGCCAGCTGCGCCCCGGTAGCCGCAGCGCCGGTCGCGGTGGCCACCGAATGCCGGGTCAGAGCGGGCCGCAGCTGCCAGGCCGGGCCGCCATCTGCGCGGGGGGCCTGGGGACCCCCCCCCGGCAGCGGAGACATCGGCGGGAGTGAAGTCCGGCGCGAGGGCAGCGTGGGGACAAGGGGGGAGACATCAGGGGGACATCGCGGGGCCGCTGGAAGCGGGGCCTGAGGCAGCTGCCGCCGCCCCCGCGGGGGCTCGGGGGGCTCCCCTTGGCCGGGCTCCGCAGCTGCCTCCCCGCCGAGCTGGGCTCTGCCTGCCTGCTCCCGCCAAACCGGGCGGAATAACGCGATTCCCTGTGCCCCGGGGGGAAAGGGAGGGGACCCCCGCAGCCCCCCCCCTCCGGGCTTTTACCTTCTGCAGGACGCTTTCCCTGAAGTCGCTCAGCATCTTGTGGTCTTCCTTGCGGCCGTCGTTGATGCGGCTGAAGACGTCCTGCGCCTGCTGCTGCAGCCGCTCCACGGAGGCGTCCAGCGAGGCGAAGTACGCGGACGAGCAGGGACCCAGCGCCGGCTCCGGGCACGGTCTCGGCCGGGACACGGGAGCCTCCGTCAGTGCGAGGGGAGGGGGACATCCCATGGAGCCCACGGGGACAGGGACCCCCCCATCAGGGCCATGGATGGCACAGGGACAGGGACCCCCCCACCAGGGCCAAGGATGGCACAGGGACAGGGACCCCCCTGTGAGGGGCACGGACCCCACGGGGACAGGGTGAGGGACACCCCCGTCCCACCACGGGAGTGGATCACACAGTGACTGGCTCTGCCCCGTTCCAGCCCCGTTAATTGAGAATTACCCTCTAATTAACGTTATGACTCGTGGTGACAGGTGTGTCCACCCGCACCGCCCGGGCATCCCCTCCGGTTCTTTTTTCACCACTTTCACTCAAAATCGCGGCGCAGGGTGAAGGCGGTACCTGTCCGGCTCCTTGCCGGGGGGCTCGTCTGCACCCAGACCCCCCGGGAAGGCGCCGTCGCCCGCTGCCGCCTCCGGCTCGGGACCCTCGGGCTCCTCGCGCGACATCCTTGGCACCGGGGGGCTGCAGGGGAAGGACCCCCGGGTTGGGGCCGGTACCGCCCAAGGACCGGCCCAGGCGAGGGTCCCGGCGTGGCTTGGGGGCACTAGGCCCGGCTCGGGCCGGGGTCCTGCTGGGTCCCGGGGTTAGGTTAAGGGCACTAAGCCCAGCTCGGGTCGGGGAACCGGGGTAGTGTCGGGTGCCGGGGGTGGGTTGGGGGCGCGGGCCGCGATCGAGGGGAGCCATACCCGGGACGCCTCAGCCGCCCCTCACCACAGCGCCCTCACGGGGGGCCTGATGGGCGGACACCTCCGCCGCCCAATCAGCGCCCGCTCTTCACACCTCGGCGCTGCTGATTGGAGCCTTTAGGGAGATCAGGAGATGATTGACACCTGCGCGGACCAATGGTCGGCCAGCAAAAGGCAGCGGCGGGAAAGGTGGAAGAGTCGGAGGGTCCCGGGAAGGTCTCGGGGGTCCCGGGAGGGTCCCGGGGGCTCTCGGGGGTCCCGGGAGGGTCTCGGCTTCCCCAGCGCCGTGCGAGGCCATGAGGTGATGACCAACTCTCCCCAAGCGCCGCCCCACCCGCGTTCCCTTCCCCAGCACACACACAGGCACCACAAACACGGAGCTTTATTGAGGGCGGGGACCCCCGGGGGACGGGACCCCTCCCCAAAAGGAGGAAGACCCTCGGGAGTGTGGCGGGGGTCACACGTCCAGGCGGCACATGGGGCTGTCGTAGACCATCTGCAGGTTGACGCGGTGCCCCATGAGCTCCCGGATGTTCTTGATGCCGTATTTGATCATGGTGGGTCTGGGGGAGATGGGATGGGGGTGGAGGGGTCAGTGGATGGGGGGAGGTGGGAATGGGGTCACAGTGGGGGCGCCCCGAGGTGACCCCCACTCACCGCTCCAGCGAGAGCCCCCAGGCGATGACCGAGACGTTCTCGGGGAGCCCCATGGGCAGCAGCAGCTCGGGGCGGAAGACCCCCGAGTTTCCCACCTCCACCCACTTCTTCAGCCCTGGGTGGGAGGGGGGTGTGAGGGGGGGGTAAACGAGGGTGAGATGGGGAGACCCCCCCCATATCAGAACCTGACTGCTCCCCCCCTCAAGGTCAGGCTGACCCCCACCCCCAGACTCCCATTTATAAGAGAAGCCCCCCAAGACCACCCTGCTCTAAACAGGAGACCCCCCATAGACCCCTCCCCCCCTCAAGGTCAGGCTGACCCCCAGACCCCCAGCTATAAGAGAAGCCCCCCAGGAGCCCCCTGCTCTAAATGGGGGACTTCCATAGACCTCCCCCCATATCAGAACCTGACTAATCCCCCCTCAAGGTCAGGCTGAGCCCCAGACCCCCAGCTACAAGAGAAGCCCCCCAAGACCCCCCTGCTCCAAATAGGGGACCCCCCTAAACCATTCCCCATATCAGAACCTGACTGATCCCCCCGTGCCCTCAGACCCCCAGCTACAAGAGGAGCCCCCCAAGACCCCCCTGCTCTAAATGGGGGACCCCCCATAGACCCCTCCCCCCCATATCAGAAACTGACTGATCCCCCCCGCCCAGACCCCCAGCTAGAAGAGGAGCCCCCCAAGACCACCCTGCTCCAAATAGGGGACCCCACAGACCACCCCCCCATATCAGAACCTGACTGATCGCCCCCCCCAGACCCCCAGCTACAAGAGAAGCCCCCCAAGACCCCCCTGCTCTAAACGGGGGACCCCCAGGACCCCCCCTCACCCTCGTGGTAGCTGAACACCTCCATGCTGGGCTCCGTGTAGGGGTTGTAGGCGGGTTTGAAACGCAGCTGGGAGATTCCTGGGGGGCACACGGGGAGGGGGAGGTCAGAGGGGGTCAGAAAGGTTCAGGGGGTCCCCCCAGGTGCCCCCCACCCCTCCTTGTACCCAGCTTGGTGAAGAACTGCCGGAGGGTGCCCATCAGGTGGCCCAAGGTGAGGCCCCGGTCGGCCACCACGCCCTCCACCTGGTGGAACTCGGCCAGGTGCGTGGCGTCCAGGCTCTCGTTGCGGAACACGCGGTCGATGGAGAAATATTTCACCGGGGTGAACTTCTCCTGGGAGGGGAAACACACGGATGGGACCCCCAGGCTCTCCCAAAACTCCCATAAATTGGCTCCAAGCTTCCTGAGAGCCCGCCCTGCAAACCAGCGCTGAGCCTCCTAAAGTGCTCTGATCACCCCAAATCCCACAGAGAGCCCAAACCCACCAATCCCCCCAAAAAACTTTCTCTTTCCCCTCGTGGCTATAACCTCCCAGACCCAGCTAAGGGCCCCAAAGCACTCAGGCCTCCCCAAAACCCCCAGACCCCCCACAAAATCCCCAGACCCCCTCCAAAACCCCCAGACCCCCCAAAACCCCCAGATCCCCCCAAAGCCCCAGGACCTCCCCAAAACCACCAGACTCCCCAAAACTCCCAGATTCCCCCCAAAACCCCCAGACCTCCAAAACACCCCAGACTTCCTCAAAAACCCCTGGACTTCCCCAAAACCCCAAGACCCCAACAAAACCCCCAGATCTCCCCAAAAACCCCCAGACCCCCCTAAAGCCCCCAGACCCCCCCAAAGCTCTCAGGCCTCCCCAAAACCCCCGGACATCCCCAAAACTCCCAGATCTCCCCAAAACCCCCAGACCCCCCAAAACCCCCAGACCCCCCCAAAACTCCCAGATCCCCCCAAAACATCCTGGACTCCCCCAAAACCCCCAGACCCCCCAAAAATCTCCAGACCCCCCAAAAACCCCCAGACCTCCAAAACACCCCAAACCCTCCCAAAGCCCCCAGAACCGCCCAAAGCCCCAGGACCTCCCCAAAACCCCCAGACCTCCAAAACACCCCGGACTCCCCCAAAACCTCCAGGACCCCCAAAAGACCCTGGACCCCCACAAAGCCCCCCAGACCCCCCCAAAAACCCCCCAGACCTGCCGTGCCAGCTGGAACAGGGCGCGGGCACTGGCTGATGTGGTGTGAGTCCTCAGCAGGTTCTTCCGAGCCTCCTCCACCTTCCATTCGTACCTGTACCTGGTGGGGAGGGGGGGGGGGCC
This sequence comes from Phylloscopus collybita, assembly GCA_027886175.1. Classification (NCBI taxonomy): domain Eukaryota; kingdom Metazoa; phylum Chordata; class Aves; order Passeriformes; family Phylloscopidae; genus Phylloscopus; species Phylloscopus collybita. The sequence continues at coordinate 45,085 of JAJNNQ010000244.1, forward strand.
ACAAAAAGGGGGGGTTCAGGGGGGTGGGGGACACACAGGGGACCCCCCTGAATCGCCCCCTCCCCGGGGTCGGGGTCTCACCCCTGTGAGCCGTAGCCTCCCTGCGAGTGAACCTTCTTCACCTTGGAGGAGTAGCCTGGGGGCAACTGGGGGGCTTCGGCGGGGTCTGAGGGGGGGGGCAGAAAGGTGAGGGGGGTGGTCCCAGAGGGGTTTGAGGGGGCTCAGAGGGGTTTAGGGGGTGGCAGGGCTTGGGGAGGGTCAGAGGGATTTTGGGGGTCAGAGGGGTGGGGGGTGGGTGCTAAAGGGTGAGGGGGGCTGTGGGGGGGGGTTCAGAGGGGTCCCCAGGGGGGTCAGGGGGCTTTGGTAGGGTTCAGGAGGGTCCTGAGGTGGGTCAGGGGTCTGTGGAGGAATTCAGAAGGGTCCTGAGTGGGCTGTGGGGTGGGCACTAAAGGGTCAGGAGGCTGTGGGGGGAGTTCAGAAGGGTCCTGAGGGGAGTCAGGGGGGGTTCAGAGGGGTCCTGAGTGGGCTGTGGGGTGGGCACTAAAGGGTCAGGGGGCTGTGGGGGGTGTTGAGAGGGGTCCTGAGGGGGGTCAGGGGGCTGTGGAGGAATTCAGAAGGGTCCTGAGGGGAGTCGGGGGGGGTTCAGAGGGGTCCTGAGTGGGCTGTGGGGTGGGCACTAAAGGGTCAGGGGGGCTGTGGGGGGTTTCAGAGGGGTCCTGAGGGGGGTCAGGGTGCTGTGGGGTCGGCCCTAAAGGGTCAGAGAGCTGTGGGGGGGGTTGAGAGGGGTCCTGAGGGGGGTGAGGGGGCTGTGGGGGCATTCAGAAGGATCCCCAGGGGGGTCAGGGGGCTGTGGGATGGGCATTAGAGGGTCAGGGGGCTGTGGGGTGGGCACTAAAGGGCCAGGGGGCTGTGGGGGGGTTCAGAAGGGTTCTGAGGGGGGTCAGGGGGCTGTGGGGTGGTTCAGAGGGGTCCTGAGTGGGCTGTGGGGTGGGCACTAAAGGGCCAGGGGGGCTGTGGGGGGGTTCAGAGGGGTCCTGAGTGGGCTGTGGGGTGGGCACTAAAGGGTCAGGGGGCTGTGGGGTGGTTCAGAGGGGTCCTGAGTGGGCTGTGAGGTTTGCCCTAAAGGGTCAGGGGGGACTGTGGGGGGGTTCAGGGGGGGGCTGTGGGGTGGGCACTAAAGGGTCAGGGGGGGCTGTGGGGGGGGTTCAGACGGGTCCTGAGGGGGGTCAGGAGGCTGTGGGGTGGGCACTAAAGGGTCAGGGGGGCTGTGGGGGGGTTCAGAAGGATCCCAAAGGGGGGGTCAGCAGCATCCCTGTGCCCCCCCAGCCCCCCCAGCACCCACCCAGCAGGAAGAAGGTGTCGTGCTGGTCGCGGGCCGGGTGCTGCTGGGGCTGGAAGAGCGCGTCGAAGTTCCAGAAGGAGCTCTCCACGAAGTTATCCGTGGGCATCTCCGTGAATCTGGGGGTGAGGGGCAAACACACCACACAGAGAAATGACACCCACACCCTGAGGTGACCAAGGCAGGAAATTAGAGGCTTATTTAAAAATTTGAACGTTGATAGAATTCCAGCAGTGACCGTGGATGGGAGGAAGAAAAATCTTCCTCTTCAACCACACTGGGCAAGCCAAGAGTCCATCATCCTCCTCCTTATGAGAAGAGTGTAAACGTGATTAGATGGTTACAACAACAAGAAAATTATTGTTTGATGTGAATATATTTATAAATGCATTGTTATATGTATATAGATAGTTATATATAACAACATTTACATACTGTTATTTATATACAGTTATATGTCTATATACTGTTATATATGTAACAATATTTACATATTGTCATATATATCGTTATATGTATATACAAATTGTTGTACAGATAACAATAATATATACATAATCTATACATGTCTTTATATAATATACAGGTATATGTAGATAATATGTATTTACAATATTGTATATTTATTGTAAATATATATTTATATAAAATTATATTTGTATATATTGTAAATATATATTTATAATACATATTGTTATATGTATATACATATTGTTATATATACACAACAATATTTAAACACCTAGATATACTATTATACATACACATATTGTTATACATACCCACAATAATATTTACACATTGTCATATATATTGTTATATATATAAATCTATCTTTGTATAAATTTGAATAACAATATTTACATATTGCTGTACGTAAAATCGCATCTGACTCCATTGCAGGACCTCCCCAAAACCCCCAGACCTCCAAAACACCCCGGATTCCCCCAAAACCTCCAGGACCCCCAAAAGACCCTAGACTCCCCCAAAACCCCCAGACCCCCCAAAAATCTCCAGACCCCCCCAAAACCCCTAGACCTCCAAAACACCCCAAACTCCCCTAAAGCCCCCAGAACCCCCCAAAGCCCCAGGACCTCCCCAAAATCCCCAGAGTTTGCAAAAAGCCAAACGCAGAAAGCTGAAACAGAACTTCAGAAAAAAACTTCTTCAAGAGACAGAGGAGAACAGCAAAAACCCCCAAACAACACCTGGGGTGAGGAGGGGATGGAGAGAGCCCCCTGCCCCACCTTGTCCCCCTCCCCTGAGCCCCCTGCCCCCCCTCCCCTGAGCTCCCCCGAGCCCCCCAGCCCCGCTCACCCCATCTCCAGGAAGATCTGGCGCAGCTCCGAGCGCACCTTGAGCAGCGGGTGCAGGTGGCCGCAGGCTGGGGGCAGCCCCAGCGAGGAGAAGTTGTAGGGTTTGAAGGGCAGGCGGCGCCAGGAGCCTCTGCAGGAGGGGTCAGGGGGGGTCAAGAGGTCAAGGGGGTCAAGGGGGGTCAAGGGGGGTCAAGGGGGTGAGTGGGGTCAAAGGGATTGAGGGGTCAGGGGAGTCAGAAAGGTCAGGGAGGTTGGGGAGGGGTCAGGAGGTTCAGGGGGTCCAGGGGGGTCAGGGAGGCAAGGGGTGAGGGGGGGTCAGGGGGGTAAAGGGGGTCAAGGGGGTGAGGGGGGCCAAGGGGTCAGGGAGTCCAGGGGGTCATGGAGGTCAGGGGGGTTCAGGAGGGTCAGGGAGGTCAGGGAGGTTGGGGTCAGGAGGTTCAGGGGGTCCAGGGAGTCAGGGGGTCAGTGGGGCAAGGGGGGTTCAAGGAGGTCAGGGAGGTCAAGGGGTGAGGGGGGGTCAGGGGGGTAAAGGGGGTCCAGGGGGTTCACGGGAGTCAAGAGGTCAAGGGGGTGAGGAGGGTCCAAGGGATTGGGGGGTCAGGGGAGTCAGAAAGGTCAGGGAGGGGTCAGGAGGTTCAGGGGGTCCAGGGGGTCAGGGAGGCAAGGGGCTCCAGGGGGTCAAGGGGTCAGGGAGGTAGGGGGGATCAGAGGGTGAGGGGGGGGTCAGGGAGGTCAGGAGGGGCAGGGGGGTCAGGGAAGGGTCAGGGAGGGGTCAGGCCGAGGCCAGGGAGGGTCCAGGGGGGGTCAAGGGGGGTCAGGCCGAGGCCAGGGAGTGTCCGGGGAGGTCAGAAGGGGTCAGGGAGGGGTCAGACCGAGGCCATGGCAGGTCCTGGGGGGGTCAGGGGGGGTCAGACTGAGGCCAGGGAGGGTCAGGGGGGGTCGGGGAGGGTCCAGGGGGTTCAGGGGGGGTCAGGCCGAGGCCAGGGAGGGTCCAGGGGGGGTCAGGGAGGGTCAGGGAGGGGTCAGACAGAGGCCAGGGAGGGTCTGGGGGGGTCAGGGGGGGTCTGGGGGGGGTCAGGGAGGGGTCAGACCGAGGCCACGGCAGGTCCTGTGGGGGTCAGACTGAGGCCAGGGAAGGTCCTGGGGGGTCAGGGGGGGGTCAGGCCGAGGCCAGGGAGGGTCAGGGAGGGTCAGGGGGGGTCAGGGGGGGTCAGACCAAGGCCAGGGAGGGTCAGGGGGGGTCAGGGGGGTGGCTGGGCACGCACGTGGCGATCATCTCGGGGGTCAGCTCGGTCTCCGGCCGCGCCACGGCCGTGCTGAAGGCGCTGCCCTTGCGGATCCAGTAGGACTTGAGGGTCCTGGAAGGGGTGGGGGGCAGAGAGGAACCAGTCAGGTCCCCTAATCCTTCCTTAATTGCTTTAATTAGAGCCAATTTCTGAATTTTAAATTCGTGGCCCTTCAAGAAGTAGAAAGACCAGAGGAAAAAAAATTATTTATTTATTTATTTATAAATTTTTTTTAAATTTATTTTTTTAGATTAATTTAAATTTATGGCCCTTCAAGGAGTAGAAAAACCAGAAAAGGGAAAAAAAAGTTTCATTTATTTGTAACTTTTTATCTATTTCTTTGAATTAATTTAATTTATAATTCATGGCCGTTCAAGAAGTAGAAAGACCAAAAAAGGCAAAAAAATTTACTTATTTATTTATTTTTAATTTTTTTTTTTGATTAATTTAATTTTAAATTCGTGGCCCTCCAAGGAGTAGAAGAACAAGAAAAGGGAAAAAAAATATTTATTTATAATTTTTTATTTATTTCTTTGAATTAATTTAATTTTAAATTTGTGGCCCTTCAAGGATTTAGAAAGACTAGAAAAGCAAAAAAAAATTACTTACTCATTTATTTATTTGTATTTTTTTAAATTTATTTTTTTGGATTAATTTAATTTCAATTCGTGGCCCTTCAAGGGATAGAAGGACCAGAGGAAAAAAAATATTTATTTATTTATAAATTTTTTTATTAATTTTTTTTTGATTAATTTAAATTTATGGCCCTTCAAGGGGTAGAAGGATGAGAAAAATTGAAAAGTTAGGTATTCCCAGTCTAACAAAAAGGTAACAAAAAAGTATGGAAAATAAAACCTGACAAATTAATGACCAACAAAAGGCTGATTAAAGACTAGAATTATACAATTTACAGCCGATAAACACGAATTTCTTTATTTTGCCCCATACACACTTTAAGGCTGAGGCCTGAAATTTAAATTAAATTATATTATATTTAAATTAAATTATATTATATTTAATTAAATTAGTATTATATTATATTATATTATATTATATTATATTATATTATATTATATTATATTTATTATATTTAAATACATATAATAAGTCAAATATAATTTAAATTTATGGTAACAAAATGGTACGGAAAATAAAAATTAATTAATGACCAACAGAAGGTTAATTAACGACTGGAATTATGCAATTTAGAGACGATAAATCTGAATTTTTCTGTTTTACCCCACTCACACTTTAAGGCTGGGGCCTGAAAATTAAATTCAATTATATTATATTTAAATTAAATTATTTTTAAAATAGACATACAAACACATATAATAAACATAATTTAAATTCATGGTAACAAAATGGTACGGAAGATAAAAATAAATTAACAGAACATTAATTAACGACTGGAATTATGCAATTCAGAGCCGAGAAATCCAAATTTCTTTGTTTTACCCCACTCACACTTTAAGGCTGGGGCCTGAAAATTAAATTAAATTATATTACATTTAAATGAAATTAAATTACATATAAAACAAATATACAAATACATAGAATAATTAATGACCAACAGAAGGCTAATTAACGACTGGAATTATACAATTTAAGAGCCGATAAATACAAATTTCTTTCTTTTACCCCACTCACACTTCCAGGAGCAGCTTCCTCCTCTTGAGCTCGGCGCGGTCCCGCTCGGGCAGCGCCTGCGCCCCGCCCGCCCTCACCTGGCCCAGGTGCTCCTGCACCGCGTCCTGCACCGAGGGCACCTGGGGGGGGAGGGGGGGGATGGGACCCTCTGCACCCCCCCTGACCCCGGGGGGGACCAGCAGACCCCTCCCCAAACAGCCCCCGACTCCCCGGGACCCCCTGTTCGTCCCCTGCCCGAGGGGAATCTGAATTTCTGGAGACCCCCAGAGCGCTCCTGGGACCCCCGGGACCCCTTCCCGGGACACCCCCGGCTCCTGGAGACCCCCGGGACCCCTCCGGGACCCCCAGACCCCCTCCCCAGGACATTTCTGTTCATGGAGACCCCCGTGCTTCCTTCCCGGGACCCCCACCCCGGGACACTCCCGCTTCCCGGAGACCCCCGGGACCCCTCCCAGGACATTTCTGCCTCCCGGAGACCCCCAGGCCCCCTCCCCGGGACATTTCTGCCTCCTGGAGACCCCCGTGCTTCCTTCCCGGGACCCCCACCCCCGGGACACTCCCGCTTCCCGGGACCCTCGCGACCCCTCCCAGGACATTTCTGCCTCCCAGGGACTCCCGGGACCCCTTCCCGGGACCCCCAGGCCCCCTCCCCGGGACATTTCTGCCTCCCGGAGACCCCCGGGACCCCTTCCCGGGACCCCCGTACCCCCTCCCCGGGACATTTCTGCCTCCCGGGGACCCCCGTTCATCCCCTCCCCGAAGAGAATCTGAATTCCTGGAGACCCCCAAACGCCCACCCCCGGAGCGCTCCTGGTTTCCAGGGACCCCCGGGACCCCTCCCCGGGACATTTCCTCCTCCCAGGGACCCCCGTGCATCCCTCCGGGACCCCCAGACCCCCTCCCCGGGACATTTCTGCCTCCCGGGGATCCCCGCGCCCCCTTCGCGGGACACCCCCTCCTCCTGGAGACCCCCGGGACCCCTTCCCGGGACCCCCAGACCCCCTCCCCAGGACATTTCTGCCTCCCGGGGACCCCCGTGCTCCCTTCCCGGGATCCCCGGGACCCCTCCCCAGGACCCCCGTGCCCCCTCCCCGGAACACTCCCGCTTCCCGGAGACCCCCGGGACCCCTTCCCGGGACATTTCTGCCTCCCGGGGATCCACGCGCCCCCTTCCCGGGACCTCCCCCGGGAAACTCCCGCCTCCTGGAGACCCCCGGGACCCCTTCTCGGGACACCTCCGGCTCCTGGAGACCCCCGGGACCCCTTCCCGGGACACCTCCGGCTCTTGGAGACCCCCGGGACCCCTTCCCGGGACACCTCCGGCTCCTGGAGACACCCGGGACCCCTTCCCGGGACCCCTGCGACCCCTTCCCGGGACACTCCCGCTCCCCGGGGACCCCCTCCCGTCCCCCCCCCCGGGCCACTCACGGAGCGCAGCACGCGGGGACCACCGGGAGCTGCTTTATCCAGTCGCACCCATTTATTGGCCATGGCTTTGCTGAAGCCCAAGGAGCCCCCGGGCAGCTTCTGCGGGGACAGAGCGGCCGTGAGGGACGCGTAGCTCGCCCCCGGTTCCCCCCCGACCGCTCTCCGGTGCCCCCCGCCCCCGGTACCCACCATGGCCTCGGCCTGCGGCAGCCCCTCCTCGGGGAGGCTCCGGAACAGCCGCACCTCGGGGCTGCCGTCCCGCAGCACCTCCTCGCCCTCGGGGCTCAGCTCCCATCGCGTGGCCGTGCGCGCCTCCGCCTCGATCACCTGCACCGGCACCGGGATCAGCACCGCCAGCGGCGCCCGGGGGCTCCCCCGCGCCCCGGCCCCGGCCCCGGCGCCCGCACCTCGCCCAGCGCCTGGAGGCTCTTGACGGCGCCTACGAGAGTCTGGTGATCGACACCGAACTCGGCGGCGGCCTCGACGCTGCAGAGCCCGCCGGAAGCCCCGGCCCGGTCCAGCCGCTCCAGGAGCCGCTCCGCCACGCTCGGCGCCATGGCCGGAAGAGAGCCCGGGCCCCGCCGGAAGTGATCCCAGGCCTGCCGGAAGTGCCGCTGCCGCAGAGGGAAGAGGGTGTGGCGCGTCCGCCATCTTGGGTGTGGCGCGGGCCCCGTGCTGAGGGCGGCGGGCGCCATATTGAGCGTGGCGGGGGGGCACAGGTGGCTTCGTGACGTCACGAGGCTGCACCATGACGTAATGAGGCGCCAAGCGGCTCCACCACGGACCCCAGCGGGCTGATACGGCCCAGAGCTTCCTTAGAGCAGCCCCCGGCCTGGGTTCGCCTTCCTTGCGTTCACACCTGCTGTGACATATCTTAATCAATGACATCATCGCTGCGTCACGGCGCTACATGAAGGCGAGCAGGAGGCTCCCCTTTCCCGCGTGTCCGTGCCTCCCACCCCAAATTCCCAATTTCCCCTTGAATTTCCTCCCCCCTGCACTCCCAGGCCTGCCCCTTTAAGAGCGCGCGCCCCCACGTGACCCCGGGCGCGAGGCGGGGGGCGGGGGGGCGTCTCCCTCCGAACGCGTGGTCGGTCCTCATTGGCCGCCGCGCTCAGCCAATGGGAAGCGGCCATCTGGGACGCCAACGTTCGGGGGTGCCGTCGCCGCCGGCCGGCGGGCGAGCGGCCAATGGGAGAGAGCCGCGCGCGGGCTCGGGCCAATGGCAGGGCGGCGGAGGCAGGGCGAGGGGCGGCGGGAGTATAAAAGGCAGCGGCACCTCCTCCCCCCTCCGCAGTGCCGGGCGGCGCCGGGCCGGGACGGACGGAGCGAGTGTGCCTTGACCCTCCGCCATGAGCCCCCTCAGCGTCCTCGCCCCCGTCCTGTTCGGGGCCCTCCTGGCGGCCGCAGGCCCCACCCAGTTCTTCCGCGAGGAGTTCGGGGATGGAGGTGAGGGAGGGGCCGAGGCGGGGGTCCCTGAGGGCGGGGCCTGAGGGGGGGGCTCCTGAGGGGAAGGGGTTGGGGGGGGCGGTGCCTGAGGACGCTGGGGGGGAGTCTGAGGGGAGGCAGGAAGGTGGGAGGACTCTCTTGTGTTTTGTGAGGGGAGAGAATGAAGGGAGCACCCCGTCTTTTCTGAGGGGAGAATGAGGGTGTCCTCCTCTGATCTGTGAGGGGAGAGAATGGGAGGACCCCCTATGACTTCTGAGGAAAGAAAGGGGAGCCCCCCTTGTGTTCTCTGAGGGGAGAGAATTGAGTGCCCCCCCTGTGTTCTGTGAGGGGAGAACAGAGTTATCCTCTTGTGTTCTTTAAAGAAAGAATGGAGGGATCTCTCTGTTCTGTGAGGGGGGAACGGGAGTATCTTCCTGTGATCTCTGAGGGGAAAAAAGGAGAGAATCTTCTTGTGTTCTGTGAGGGGAGAGAATGGGGAGCCTCCCTGTGCTCTCTGAGGTGACAAGGGCTGCAGGAGGCCGCTCCTCAGGTGTGGGGAGTGAGTGGGTGTCAGGACAGGGAGGATGAGGGTGCTGAGGTGTCTCCCTGGGCCAGGAAGGGTGGGGGTCACCAAAGGGACAGTGCAGGGGGACTCAGAGTCAGCCCTCGAGTAAAGCTGGGCAGGTAGAGCAGGTGAACAAGAAGGAAAAAAGAACAGGAAAAGGATGAAGAGCAGGAAAAGGATTGCGAGGAGCACGGCACCCACGTGTAGAGAGCTTCACTTCCCCCTGGACCCTTAAATCCCTCCAAGCCCTGAGCTCTTTGGGGGGTTGCAGGAGGAGTTTGGGGTGGCCAGGCCTGGAGGATCCAAAACTCCTGACCCTCTCCTCACACACACACAGACGCCTGGAGCCGCCGGTGGGTGGAATCCAAACACAAACCCGACTACGGGCGCTTCGTCCTCACCGCCGGCAAGTTCTACGGCGACGCCGAGAAGGACAAAGGTGAGCGGGGCGAGGTCAGACCTCGAGGGTTTGGGGGTTGTTTTTTTTTAGGGGGATTGTTTTCCCCCTCCTAACACCCCTAACGTCCCTCAGGGATCCAGACCAGCCAGGACGCCCGGTTCTACGCCCTCTCCTCTCGCTTCGAGCCCTTCAGCAACCGCGACAAGACGCTGGTGGTGCAGTTCACGGTGAAGCACGAGCAGAACATCGACTGCGGCGGCGGCTACGTCAAGCTCTTCCCGGCCAGCCTCAACCAGGAGGACATGCACGGCGACTCTGAGTACAACATCATGTTCGGTGGGTGTCCCCTCACCTTTCCTTCCTCCTCTTCCTCCTCAGGGTGGTCTCAACATCCCCCTTTGCTCACTCTCTCTGTGTCCCACCCAAGGCCCCGATATCTGCGGCCCCGGCACCAAGAAGGTGCACGTGATCTTCAACTACAAAGGGAAGAACGTGTTGATCAATAAAGACATTCGCTGCAAGGTGGGTGTGATGGGGTTTTTTTGGGAGGTTTTTTTTGGGGGGAGGGGGGCGTTTCCAGCCTTGCTGAGCCACCTGTTCCCCCCACCCAGGATGACGAGTTCACCCACCTGTACACGCTGGTGGTGAGGCCGGACAACACCTACGAGGTGAAGATCGACAACGCCCGGGTGGAGTCGGGGAGCCTGGAGGAGGATTGGGATTTCCTGCCCCCAAAAAAGATCAAAGACCCCGAGGCCAAGAAACCCGACGACTGGGACGAGCGGGCCAAGATCGATGACCCTGAGGACACCAAACCTGAGGTGGGCAAAGGGGAGGGGGGAGGCTTTGGGGAGGGATTTGAGGGGGCTGGGAGAGCTCTGGGGGCTTTGTGGGAGAGCCTGGGAGTAACTTTGGGGTCTCCAGGAGCTTTTTGGGGGGGCTTGTAAAAAGCTTTTGGCAGGATTAGGGTGGAGATTGGGGTGACTCTGAGAGGGACTGAGCAAGGATTGGGGAATTGAGGGAGCTCAGAGAGGTCTGTGACTCTGTCCTGGGGGGGCCACAGCAGCTCCCTGACCTTTGCTGACCCCCTCCCCTGCTTTTTCCAGGACTGGGACAAACCCGAGCACATCCCAGACCCCGACGCCAAGAAACCAGAGGATTGGGACGAGGAGATGGACGGGGAGTGGGAGCCCCCCGTGATCCAGAACCCCGAGTACAAGGTGAGCCCGGCCCCAGGGGCCTCAGGTGGGGCTGGGGAAGGGGCTTTTCCCCCCTCTCTGAACCCCTTTTTGTGCCCCCCCAGGGCGAGTGGAGGCCGCAGCAGATCGACAACCCCGACTACAAGGGCAAGTGGGTGCACCCCGAGATCGACAACCCCGAGTACAGCCCCGACCCTCTGCTCTACTCCTACGACAGCTTCGGGGTCATCGGCCTCGACCTCTGGCAGGTCCGGGCAGGGGAGGGTCCCGGGAGGGTCTGGGGGGGGTCCCAAGGAGCTGTAGGACCCCCCCCTGAGTCCCCCCCATCCCCACAGGTGAAGTCAGGCACCATCTTTGATAATTTCCTGATCACTGACGATGAGAAGCTGGCGGAGGAGATCGGCAACGAGACCTGGGGGGCCACCAAGGTAAGGGACGGGGGGTGAGACCCCTCTGAGCCCCTCCTGGGACCCCCAGGACCCCACCCCCGGTGACCTCCCCCCCATCCCTCCTGCAGGACGCCGAGAGGAAGATGAAGGAGCAGCAGGACGAGGAGCAACGGAAGAAGCAGGAGGAGGAGGAGAAGCAGCAGAAAGAAGAGGAAGGGGACGATGAGGGCGATGGGGACGAGGAGGAGGAGGATGAGGAGGAGCCCGAGGCCGAGCCCGAGGAGGGGGAGGCGGCCCCGCGGGACGAGCTGTGAGGGGCCCTGAGGCGGGACCGTTCTGTCTCTGTGAGACCTGGACTCTTTTCTATGGGCGCCGCTGCCCGCGGGCCCGGGGAAGCCGCGACCGCGCCGGCACCGAAACCGGCACGGCCGGGACCGAACCGGCACCGGGCGCCCCCGCGGGGCGAGGACTCAGGACCAGCGCCGGGGGTGGGGAGGGGTGCGGTTTTGGGGAGGGGTGGGGGAAGCACCGGCGGTGTCGCACGGGACTGTACGGGGGGGTGTTGCGATCCGGTTTCTATTAAATTAACGATCGTCCCGGCGCCGCCGCTTCCTTCTCTTTTTAATTCCTCCTCTCTCTCCGGCCGCGCCATGTTGCGGCCGCCGCCATTTTGTGCCGCCGCGCGCGTCACGTGACCGCGGGACGGGCCCTCGGCGTTTTAACACCTCGCGCCCGCGTCACGTGACCGAGGGCGGCCCGCGCGCGGGTTTTTCTTTTCAGCGTCACGTGACTCCCGAGCCTTCGCGACCCTCACTTTTCGGTGTCACGTGATCACGGAGGCAAACACCCCCCCCTTTTCCCGCGCCGGTCCAGTGTCACGTGACCGAAAAAAGAGACGAAGGGCGGGAGCGCGGCGCGCGCGCGCGGCCGCCGTGACGCACTTCCGGCGCCGCGGCGGAAGCGGCGGGGCCGCCTAAGATGGCGGCGGCGTGAGTTGCATGTTGTGGGGCCGCCGGGAGGAGCCGCCGCCGCCCCGTCCCCGTCCCGCCATGGCGGTGACCGTGACGCTGAAGACGCTGCAGCAGCAAACCTTCAAGATCCGCATGGAGCCGCACGAGACGGTGAGGCCGCGGTGGAACCGAACCCCCCCCCCAATCCCGCGGGGGGCGCGGGCGGGGCCGGGCCCGGACCTCGCCCCCTCCCTCCCCCCCCCCATCCCCTCACGCCGCGCCCGCTCCCGGGACGGGGGGGTCCCAACCCTCCCGGTGCTCCGCAGGGGCGGGAAGGCGCTGAGTGAGGGGCGGAGCGGGGTCCCCGTGTACCCCCGACCCTTCTTTTGTCGGGGGGCGTCACCGGGGGGGGCTCCGTGCGCCCCTCGCCCCAATTTGGGGGGGACGAAGCAATGAACGGCAGCCGGGAGGGCCGGCTCCCCGTTTTGGCGGGGTTCTCTCCTTTTTTTTGTGGAAGAACCGAGGCTGAGGCGGGGAGAAGCATCACCCGGGTGGGCTCCGTGCGCCCTCACTCCCCGTTTGGGGAGGGGGATTTTCACCGCAGCCCCTCATCCTTCTGTGTTTGAGGGGGGGCCTCCCTCGTTGTTGATCTTCCTGAGACCTTTCTCATTTTCGGGGGGCGTTATTTAAAAATTTTCGAGGAAATATTTGCCGTTTATGCCGTCCGGTTTCATTCGGGCCTATCCGGGCTGGCTTTTTGGGGTCGGGGCGTGTCTGGAATATTTTTGGGGATGCCCTGAGCCTCTGCCGGCCTCAGGTGCGGGCTCTGAAGGAGAAGATCGAGGCCGAGAAGGGCAGCGAGGCCTTTCCCGTGGCCGGGCAGAAGCTGATCTACGCCGGCAAGATCCTGAGCGACGACGTCCCCATCCGCGAGTACCGGATCGACGAGAAGAACTTCGTGGTGGTCATGGTGACCAAGGTGGGAAACCCGGGGGGAGGTTTGGGGCGGGGGGGGGGGTCCTCGTGGGGGGTTTGGAGGGTTTGAGGGGGTTTGGGAGAGCTCTGAGGGGTTCTTTAGGGGGTCTGAGGTGGTTTGGGGTCATTTAGGGGAACCTTGAGGGTTTTTTGGGGGGGTCTGAGGTGGTTTGGGAGGTCCCCGTGTGGGGTTTGGAGGGTTTGAGGTGGTTTGGGGTCATTTGGGAGAGCCCTGAGGGGTTTTTTTGGGGGGGTCTGAGGGGCTTTGGGGGAACCCTGAGGGGTTTTTGGGGGGGGTCTGAGGGGGTTTGGGGGTTTCTGAGGGGTTCTTTAGGGGGTCTGAGGGGTTTGGGGTCGTTTGGGGGAGCCCTGAGGGGTCTTTAGGAGGGTTTTGGGCAATTCCTGAGGGTCTGAGATGGTTTGGAGCCATTTGCGGGAGCCCTGAGGGCATTTTAGGGGTTTCCATGTGGGGTTTGGGGGGTTTGGGGTCATTTGGAGGAACCCTGAGGCATCTCTGGGAAGGTTTTGGGTAATTCCTGAGGGTCTGAGATGATCTGGGGCTATTTGGGGGAACCTTGATGGATTTGGGGGTCCTCTTGTGTGGTTTGGAGGGTTTGAGGTGGTTTGGGGGTCGTTTGGGGAGCCCTGAGGGGTTTTTTAGAGGGTCTGAGGTGGTTTGGGGTTGTTTGGGGAACCTTGAGGAGGTTTTGGGGGACCCCGTATAGGTTTGGAGGATCTGAGGGGTCTCAGACCATTTGGGGGAGCTTTGAGGCATTCTTGGGAGGTTTTTTGGGGTTGCTGTGTGGTGTTTGGAGGGTCCTGAGGGTCGTTTGGGGGGAGCTTGAGGGGTCTCTGGGAGGGTTTTAAGGGGTCCCCAGGTAGGGTTTTGGGCGTCTCCTGAGGATCTGAGAGGGGCTTGGGGCCATTTGAGGGAGCCCTGAGGGGGTTTTAGGGGGTCCCCCTGTAGGGTTTGGAGGGTCTGAGGGGGTTTGGGGTCATTTGGGGGAATCCTAAAGGGGGTTTTGGGGGTCCCATGTAGGGTTTGGAGGGTCTAAGAGGGTTTGGGGTCATTTGGGGGAATCCTGAGGGGTCTCTGGGAGGGATTTGGGGGTCCCTGTGTGGGGTTTGGAGGGTCTGGGGGGCTCAGGGGATTTTGGGGGGGGTCCCTGTGTGGGGTTTGGAGGGTCTGGGGGGGCTCAGGGCCATTTGTGGGGACACTCAGGGGGTTTTGGGGGGTCCCTGTGGAGGATTTGGAGGGTCCTGGGGGGTTCAGGGCTATTTTGGGGAACCCTGAGGGGTCTCTGGGATGGATTTTGGGGGTCCCCTTGTGAGGTTTGGAGGGGTCTGGGGGGGGCTCAGGGTCATTTGGGGGGACACTCAGGGGTTTTAGGGGTCCCCATGTGGGGTTTGGAGGGTCTGGGGGGGACTTGGGGGGTCCCTGGCCCCCCCCCCCAACCCCCTCCCCCTTGCTCAGGCCAAGTCGGCGCTGGCTCAGCAGCCCCCCGAGGCCGGAGCCCCCTCGGAGCCCCCCGCAGCCCCCCCAGGGCCCCCCCCGGCCGCCGACGCTGCCCCTCCCCCTCCGGCCGCCCCCAGCGAGGAGCCCCCGGCCCAGGACCCCCCTGCTCTGACCCTGACTGAGCCCACGGCTGGGTAAGGGGGGCTGGGGGGGGTCAGGGGAGGGTTTGGGGGGACTGGGGAGGGTTTGGGGACAGGGAGGGTTTGGGGGGGTCTGGAAGAGGTTTGGGGGGGGTCTAGGGAGGGTTTGGGGGGTCAGGGAAGGGTTTGGGGGGGCTGGGGAGGGTTTGGGGGGGTCAGGGAGGGGTTTTGTGGGGCTCAGAGGGATTTTGGGGGGCTCCCAGGGGGTTTTGGGGGGCTCTCAGGGGGTTTGGGGGGCTCCCAGGGGGGTTTTGGGGACTCCAGGGGGTTTTGGGGGCTCCCAAGAGGGGTTTGGAGCTGCCCCTTCCATCGTTCTCTCTCACATTTCCAGCTCCGTTCCCCCCCCGGGCGGCTCCGGGCGCTCGGCCGACGCCGCCTCCACCCTCGGTGGGTCCTGGGGGGGCTTAGGGGGTCCTGGGGGGGCTTTGGGGGTCCCCAGGGGTGGGCACGGGGCTGTAATGGGAGGGGGCTTGACGATTGAGACCTCGTTTTGGGGGAGAAATGAGTTTTTTTGGTGTTTTGCAGTTGCCAAACTTTAAAAAAAATGGGGATTTCAGGGCTGGGGGGGGGGCTTTAGGATTGTAAATGGTGGTGGGTGGGTTTCAGGGTATCTGGGGGGGGTCCCAGGGGGACTGAGAAGAGGCTGTGGGGGTCCCCAGGGGTGGGCACAGAGCTGTAACAAGTGGGGTTGAGAATGGGACTTCACTTTGGGGTAAAAATGAGGGGTTTTTGGCATTTTCCCCGTGCTGAATTCTAAAAAAAAACGGGATTTTAGGGCTGGGGGGTGGTTCAGGGTGTCTGGGAGGGTCTCAGAGGGGACTGACCAGGGACTGTGGGGGTCCCCAGGGTGGGCACGGAGCTGTAATGCAAGGAAGTGACAATTGGGGATCTCATTTTGGGATAAAAATGAGTTTTTTTGGCATTTTCCCCGTGCTGAACTATAAAAAAACCAGGATTTTAGGGCTGGGGGGTGTGGTCCCAATGGCTGGGGTGGTTTCAGGGTGTCTGGGGGGTCTCAGAGGGACTGACCAGGGGCCGTGGGGGTCCCCAGGGGTGGGCACAGAGCTGTAACAAGTGGGGTTTAGAATGGGGACTTCACTTTGGGGTAAAAATGAGAGTTTTTGGCATTTTTCCTGTGCTGAACTATAAAAAACCCAGGATTTTAGGGCTGGGGGTGGGACCCAATGGCTGGGGGAGGGTTCAGGGTATCTGGGGGGGTCACAGAGGGACTGACCAGAGGCTGTGGGGGTCCCCAGGGTGGGCATGAAGCTGTAATGAGGGGGGTTGAGGATGGAGACCTCACTTTGGGGCAAAAATGAGTTTTTTTTGGTGTTTTCCACTTGCCAAACCTTAAAAAAAACGGGGATTTCAGGGCTGGGGAGGGGGGTCCCAATGGCTGAGGGGGTTCAGGGTGTCTGGGGGGGTCTCAGAGGGGACTGACCAGGGGCTCTGGGGGTCCCTGCAGTGACGGGCTCGGAGTACGAGACGATGCTGTCGGAGATCGTGTCCATGGGCTACGAGCGGGAGCGTGTGGTGGCCGCGCTGAGGGCCAGCTACAACAACCCCCACCGCGCCGTGGAGTACCTGCTGACGGTCAGGGGGGGCCTGGGAGGGGCCTCAGGGGGTCCTGGGGGGGTCTCAAGGGGTTGGGGGGCTCCTGGGGGTTTAGGGTGGAGCAGTGGTGGGGGGCAGCAGCAGCTACAACAACCCCCACCGCGCTGTGTATTACCTGCTGACGGTCGGGGGAGTCAGGGGGGGCCTTAAAGAGGGGGTTTGCGGGGTCCTGGGGGGTCTTGGGGGGTCATGGAAGGTCATAGGAGCTCTTTAGGGGGGGTCTGGAGGGAGTCCTGGGGGTTTGGGATGGAGAAGTGGTGGGAGGGAGCAGCAGATGCAGAAACTCCTCTGCACTGTTGAGTGTTTGCTCGTGGTGGGAGGGGTCTCAGGGGGTCCTGGGGGGGTCTCAAGGGGTCCTGGAGGGTCAGAGGAGGCTGGGGGGCTCCTGGGGGTTTGGGGTGGAGCAGTGGTGGGGGGCCAGCAGCAGCTACAGCAACCCCCAGTGCACCATGGAGTACCTGCTGACGGTCAGGGGGGGCCTGAGGAGGGGGTTTGGGGGGTCCTGGGGGTGGGTCTCAGGGGTCGTGGAGGGTCAGAAAGGTCAAGAATGGGGGGTCTGGAGGGGGTCCTGGGGGTTTGGGATGGAGGAGTGGTGGGGGGGGGAGCAGCAGCTACAGCAACTCCATTGCTCTGTTGTGTACCTGTTCTTGGTGGGAGGGGTCTGGGGAGGGGTCTCAGGGGGTCCTGGGGGGGTCTCAGGGGTCCTGGAAGGTCAGAGGGCTCTGGAGAGGGGTCTCAGGGGGTCCCAGGGGTGCTGCTGACCCTCTCTTTCCCCCCTCCCCACAGGGCATCCCCGGCAGCCCCGAGCCCGAGCGCCCCCCGGTGCAGGAGTCTCGCCCCCCGGAGCAGCCCCCGCCCGAAGGTCAGTGGGCGTGGCTGGACGACCACACCCTCAGAAGCTCCGCCCCCTTTTTGGGCGGGGTCCCACCTGTGAATCGCTTTGTTCCTTTTTTGGGGGGGTGTGGCCTGTGAGGTCCATGTGACCGTCCAGGTGCAGGGGGTGGGGGGGATGGGTGTGGTTTGGCCACACCCCCATTGTGGGCGTGGTCTCACCTGCCGGCCACGCCCCCCTCCCCAGGTGAGAACCCGCTGGAATTCCTGCGGGAGCAGCCGCAGTTCCAGAACATGCGGCAGGTGATCCAGCAGAACCCGGCGCTGCTCCCGGCCCTGCTGCAGCAGCTGGGCCAGGAGAACCCCCAGCTGCTCCAGGTACCCCCTGAGACCACCCTGGGACCCCCCTGACCCACCCAGAGACTTCCCTGAGACCCCCCTGACCCACCCAGGGACCCTCCCCTGAGACCACCCTGACCCACCCAGGGATTCCCCCCTGTGCTGAGCCCACCCACAGACTCCCCCTAAGCCAACCCAGAGACCCCTCCCTGGGCTGAGCCCACCCTGAGACCCTCCTGACCCACCCAGGGATTCCCCGCTGTGCTGAGCCCACCCAGAGACTCCCCCTAAGCTGACCCAGAGGCCCCTCCCTGGGCACACCCAGAGATCCCTCCCCAGGCTGAGCCCACCCAGAGATTCCCCCCAGCCCACCCTGAGCCCACCCAGACACCTCCCCCTGACCCATCCAGAGAATCCCCCCTGCGCTGAGCCCACCCAGAGACCTTTCCCTGGGATCAGCACAGCCAGAGACCCCCCCCTGACCCACCCAGAGACCCCCGCCCTGAGCCCACCCCACCCAAAGCTGAGCCCCTGCCCCGAGCCTACCCACAGACTCCTCCTGTGCTGAGCACACCCAGAGACCCCCTCTGACCCGCCCTGAGCCCACCCAGAGACCCTTCCCTGGGCTGAGCCCACCCAAGAGACCCCCACCCCGACCCACCCAGAGACCCCCCCTGGGCCCACCCTATAGACCCCCGCCCCCCGTGCCCCCCCACAGATCAGCCAGCACCAGGAGCAGTTCATCCAGATGCTGAACGAGCCCCTGAACCCTCCAGCACTGAGACCCCCTCTTTGCTGCCCCCCCAATGCTGCCCCCCCTCCCACAGCAGATCAGCCAGATGCTGAATGAACCCCTGACCCCCCCAGCACTGAGCCCCCGCCAAGCCCCCAGCACTGACCCCCCCATGCTGACGACCCCCCCCCACAGCAGATCAGCCAGCACCAGGAGCAGAGTTCATCCAGATGCTGAATGAGCCCCTGAGCCCCCCAGCACTGAGCCCCCCAATGCTGACCCCCCCTCCCACAGCAGTTCATCCAGATGCTGAATGAGCCCCTGATCCCACCCTGAGCACCCCAAGCCCCCCCCCGTGCTGACCCTCCCATGCTGACCCCCCGTGCCCCCCCCCCACAGCAGATCAGCCAGCACCAGGAGCAGTTCATCCAGATGCTGAACGAGCCCCTGATCCCCCCAGCACTGAGCCCCCCTTTGAGCCCCCCCAAGTCCCCTGTGCTGAGCCCCCTGTGCTGAGCCCCCCACCCCATGCTGACCCCCCCTTGCTGACCCCCCCACAGCAGATCAGCCAGCACCAGGAGCAGTTCATCCAGATGCTGAACGAGCCGCTGGGCGAGCTGGGCGAGCTGGAGGGGGAGGTGGGCGCCATCGGGGACGAGTCCCCCCAGATGAATTACATCCAGGTGACCCCGCAGGAGAAAGAAGCCATAGAGAGGGTGAGCCTGGCCTGAGCCAAAAACCGGGCAGATTTGGGGGTTTGAACCCAAAATTGGGGCCGGGGTGAGGTTGGGGGTGAGTGGAGTTAACGGTGGGGGGGGGATGAGGGGTGTGGGGCTGCAGGGGAATGGGAAATGATAATAATGATAATAAAGGGGGAATGGGAAATAATCACAATCATAATAATAATAATAATAATAATAATAAAGGGGGAATGGGAAATGATAATAATGATAATAAAGGGGAAATGGGAAATAATAATAATAATAATAAAGGGGGAATGGGAAATGATAATAATGATTATAAATGGGGGATGGGAATAATAACAATAAATAGTAATAATAATTAGGAACAATAGTTAATAGGGACAGGAGCTGCTATTAGTAGGGACAGGAGTTAGTAGGGACAAGAGTTAGTAGGGACAAGATTCAATAAGAACAGGCAGTGCCCTCAGCAGGCCCCCCAGTCCAGGGGCTCAGGGCTCTCAGGGCTCCCAGGGGCCGTTTTTGGGGTGCAGGGGGGGCAGGCAGGGGGAGCCCCCCCCGGGTTTAACCCCTTCCCCGCCGCAGCTGAAGGCGCTGGGCTTCCCCGAGAGCCTGGTGATCCAGGCCTACTTCGCCTGCGAGAAGAACGAGAACCTGGCGGCCAACTTCCTGCTCAGCCAGAACTTCGACGACGACTGAGGGACCCCCCCAGGCCTCCCCCCGCCCCTCGGGGATGGGGAGGGGGCTCCTGCTGCCTCTGGGAGGGAGGGGGGGGGAGGGGTAGGGATGCAATCCCCCCACCCCCCTCCTCCTCCCCTCCCCGGAGCCTCAGGGGGGAGGGGAGATGGGGAACCCCCAGCCCTGCCCCCCACCCCGGGAGCAGGGGGGGAGCCCCTCCCTGCTCTGGGCGGGGGTCTCAGCACCCCGCTTTGTCCTGGCCTCCCCCCAAAACCCCCCTCCCACCACTCAAAACAAAACAAAAAAAACAAAAAATAAAACCAAACCGACCCCCCCCTCCCTGTCCGGCCCCGGGGAAGGGGGAGGGTGGGGGGATGGGGGCGGCGCCGCGGAACGACCGGGAACGGGCGGCAAAGAGATTAAATGCAGAGTTTTAAACCCAATTCGGGCTCGTGTTCTCCTTCTCTCCGCTGGGGAGGGGGCTCAGGGGACAGTCTCTGGATTTGGGGAGGGGGCTCAGGAGGTCTCCCCGGTGCTTTTGGGGGGCGTCGCGTGGCTCTCCGGTGCAGCCCCGGGGGGGAGCGGCCGCGCCGCCGCCGCCGCCTCCGCCTCGGCCAAAGCGCTGCGAGCCGCCTCCTCCCGCTCCTGCCGCCGCCGCCGCTTCTCCTCCCGCCGCCGCTGCCGCTCCAGATCGTCCAGCATCTCCTGAGCTCGGGCAGAAGCGCGGCCGGGGGTCCCGGGCCGCGGGAGCCCCCCCAGCCCCGCCTCGGCCAGGAGGCGCTGCCGCCGCGCCGCGTCCGCCCGTGCGCGCTCCCGCGCCGCCTCCCGCTCCCGGCGCCACGCGGCCACGCGCGCCGGCATCTCCGCCAGGCTGCGGGCCACCAGCTCCTCCCTGCGGAAACACGGGGGACACGCTGGAACCCCTTCCCGGTTCTGCCGGTACCGCCGGGCCTGACGGTGCCGGTGCTGCCCGGTTCGCCCCTCCCATTCCCCGGTGTTCCCAAACCTCACCTCTCCTTTCTCCGCCGCGCCTCCTCCCGCTCCCGCTGGTCCAGCACGGCCTCCACCTCCCGGAGCGGCGGGTCCCACTCGCGCTCCTCCGCCTCCGCCTCCCGCAGCTGCTCGGGGCTGGGCCACAGCCGCCACACCGCCACTCCCGACGCTTCCCCGAGCCGCCCGAACCGCCGCGCGGCCGCACGCAGGTCGTCGGGGTCAGCCGGGGCCGGGCCCGGCCGGCGACGCAGCGGAGGCGCCCGGTAGGACCGCACCGGGGCCGGGAACGGCACCGGGAACCGAGACCGGGCCGGGCCCAGCACCAACAGCGCCCGCCCTAAGGGCGCCGCCATGTTGAGCGCGCCCCGGAAGTGACGTAAAGCGGGCGAAGGCGCGGGCGGGATTTGAGGGGCGGGGTCTGAGGGGCGGAGCCAGCGTCGTGGGTGGGGCCAGGGGCGTGGTTATCTGGGCGGGGGCGGGGCCTGGGCGGGGGCGCCCCGGCCCGGGGGTCGCGGGGGGACCCGGGGGGCACCGGGGGAGACCAGGGGGGTCCCGTGGGGCTTCCAGGGCTCGGCTCATCCCGGGAGATCCTCGGGGACCCCAGGGGGACTCGGGGGGACCCTGAGAGCAGCGTCCCGGGGTGTCCGGGGAACACCGGTAGGGGGGGTCCCGCCAGCGGTGCTGCCTCATCCCGGGGGTCCCGGGGGAATTGGGAGACCCCCGCGGGGAAACGCGGCTCCTCCGTGGGGCAGCCGCCACCCCGAAACGGCCCTGGGGGGGGGCGCGGGGGGCGCATTGCCAGCGACCCCTCGGCTCCTCCCCGTGATGCGGGGGGGGGGGCTGGGCTGGGGGCGGACCCCCCCCTAAACCCCCCCAAACCTTTTCAGCCGCCGCCAAGCCCGGGGCCGCTGCCAAGCGCCGGGCGCCGTTAACCCCTCCGTGCCCGCCGCCCGCCCCCCGGACCCACCACCGCATCACCGGGATCCCCCCCCCCGCATCACCGGGATCCCCCCCCCCACCATCACCGGGAGGGGGCGAGGCGGGGAACCGGGAGGATAAACGAGGAGGGGGCTGCCGGGCGGCGGGGCCGCTCCTCGCGGGGCCCCTCGGGGGGGCCGCGGCCCCCGGAACGCCGGGCCCCCCCCGCCCCATCCCCGCCCGCTCTGGCGGGAGCTGCCGGGGGCCGCGGAGCGGGGGGGAGCCCTAATGGCTTCCAGGCCTCGGCAGCCGCCGAAAATCTGCCGCGAAGCTGAGCCAAAATCCCCCGAAATCGCCCCAAAAGCTTCCCTGGGCCTCCCCGGGGGGGGGGGGTGGTTCCAACGGGCTCGGCCCCCCCCCCACCCCGCAGCCCCCAGGCTCCAACCCCCCCCCCCCCCCCATTCCAGCCGCGGGACTCGGGGGGTCCCGATTTCCCCCTCGGCCGGTGAAACCGGGGCCCCCTAAACCGGCCCAACGGGAGGGGCCCCGTTTTGGGGCAGTTTCGCCTGATTTGGGGGATTCTGCAGTTCCCGCCTTTGCCTGGTCCCGCTGCCCCCCGCCCCCAGCCCAGAATTTCCTCGGGGAGGGGGGGGGACGACGACACCGCCCCTCACCGGGGACACCTGTGTCCCCTCCCCGCGTGTCCCCGCGGCTGGCAGGTGACCCTCTGCAGTGTCGCTGCCTGTCGCGACACACGGCACGGCATGACCCCCCCCCCCCACCCCCGTGCCGCCCCCCGCCCGGCTCCATCTGCGACCGCAGCCGGTGACAGCGACACATCTGGCGCGGGGGGTCCCCGAGCAGCTGGTGGGGACCGGGGGGGTGACACTGAGGTGGGGGGGGGGGGGGACAGGACACACGGGGGGCTCGGCGGCCCCCGCGTGCCACACGCGCGGTGGTGACACGCGAGGATTCGTGTCCCCTCCGCCACCTTGTCGCCGGTGTCCCCTCCCGGCGTTTTGTCCCCCGCAGGGTGACAGTGCCACCGCAGCGCGGGGAGGGACACGGCTGTGCCACCCACGGGGGACACGGTGGGGGGGGCGGCTGGGACACCCCCAAGAGACACTCCCGGGGTGGCCTGTCCTTGTCCCCAAAGCCGTGTCCCCTCTGTGCCACCCCCGCGGTGGCCGGGGGTGGCGGAGGCTCCGGCAGCGAAGGGGTGACAGCGGCGGTGGCGGCGGTGCCAGCGCTGGCACCGGGTGGTGACAGATGGCGGAGGGACGCGGCCGCAGCCGGAATGACAGATGAGGCTCCGCCGTCACCGTGGCTGCCATCGCCACTGTCACTGTCACTGCCATCGCCGTGTCAGCGCCGGTGTCACCCGCGCCGCCGTGGCACTGTCACTGCCATCACCGTGGCACTGCCATCGCTGTGTCGCTGTCACCAGTGTCACCCACACCACCATGGCACTGTCACCTCTCTGGCACTGTCACCAGTGTCACCCACACCATGGCAATGTCACTGCCAGTGTCACCCACACCACCATGGCACTGCCACCGCTGTGTCGCTGTCACCAGTGTCACCCACACCACCATGGCAATGTCACTGCCAGTGCCACCCATGCCACCATGACACTGTCACTGCCATCAATATGGCACTGCCACTGCCGTGTCACCACCGGTGTCACCCCACCGCCGTGGCACTGTCACCACTGTCACTGCCATCGCTGTGTCACTGTCACCAGTGTCACTGCACCGCCATGGCACTGTCACCACTGTCACTGCCATCACCGTGTCACCTGCACCGCCATGGCACTGTCGGCCGTGGCACTGCCATCGCTGTGTCGCTGTCACCAGTGTCACCTACACCATTATGGCATTGTCACCACGGGTGTCACCCAAACCAGCATGGCACTGTCACTGCCATCACCGTGTCACTGCCATCGCTGTGTCGCTGTCACCAGTGTCACCTGCACCACCATGGCACTGGCATTGTCACTGTCGCCGTGCCATGGCACTGTCCCTGTGGCTGTCACTGTCACTGTCACGACACAATCACGGGACCTATCACTGCCACTGTCACCGTCACGCCGTGGTCACCGCGGCGGTCACTGCACTGCGCCACCTCCGGCGCTGCTGTCACTGTCACCTGCGGGCACCTGCGGGGGCTCCCGCGGCCCAGCGGGGTGGCAGCGATGGAGGGAGAGGGGCGCAGAGGGGGCGGCGGCCACCCCGTGTCCCCCTGGATGTCCCTCGTGTCCCCCGGTGTCTCCCCAGGTGTCCCCCGTGTCCCCCTGTCTGTCCCCCTTGTCCCCGCGTGTCCCCGCGCGTCCCCCTCTCCCCATCCCGGCATGGGCGTGGCCTCCGCCAGAATGGGCGTGTCCCCGGAGAGAGTGGGCGGTTCCAACCCCGCAACTGGGCGTGGCCTGGGCCGCCTGGGCGTGTCCCCGAGGGGGCGCGGCCTCTCGGGGTGGGCGTGGCCGGCGCGCGCTTCCCGCGGCAAAAGTGCGGCGGGCGCCAACTTCGGGCAAAACTTTCCCCGCGCGCCGCCGGCACCGGGACCCCCGGGACTCCCCCGGCAACCCCCGGACCCCCGGAGCCCCCCGCCATGCCCCGCCGCGGCTGACACCGCCGCCATGTACTCCCCGTATTGCCTCACCCAGGTACGACCGGGCCGGGGGGGCCGGGACCGGGAGGCGCCCGGTAACGGCAGCGGTGGGAGCGGGAGGGGGCGGGGGGGGTTGGCCCGGTGCCCTTTGGTGCTCGCCGCCATCGGCGGCTGTCCCCCCCTCCCCCAAAAATGGGGTGTAACGGGTGGGGTTGCGACCCCTCGGCGACCGCCGGTGCCTCCCCCGGGGCAGCGGGGACCGAGATCGGGCCGGTCCGGGATTGCTGTCCCGGAGCGGTCCCGCTGGGCTTCCCGGTACGGGGGCTCCCGGTTCTGCCTCGATGCGGAGCCGATCTGAGCCCTGGAACCCTCGGCTCGGTGCCGCCGGGGTCCCCCCCGGGGGGCGCGGGGGGTTCGGTGCGGGACCCCGGGGACGGGGCCGCCGGTGCCACGGTGGGGGTTCCGCATCCCCGGCATCACCGGGACGGGCGGGACCCCGGCCCCGCAGCGGGACTGTGGCTCCGGGATCCGTCCGAGCGCGACCGGGAGGCTCCGGGGGGCGACTTCGGGGGCTGAACGAGCGCGAAACCCGGCGAGGGCACCGAGCCCGGGGGACGCCTCGTACCGGGGGGGGGGCTGAGGGGCGATCGCTGCGAGCCGTGGGGTCGGGGGGGGACACCCGTGAACCCTTTTCGGGGGAGGCAACGCGTGGGGAGAAGCAACAGCGGCCGCTCCTCGGGGTGGGCACAACTCGGGGGGTTTTGGCACGGGGGTCTCTCGCCCCCCCCCCCCCCCCGCCATGTCCCGGGCTGCCCTCGGTGTCCCCCCCCCAACCCCAGCGCGGTTTGCGGGGCCTCCCCGCTCCGGCCGGGCGTTGCTTTCGCCTCCCCCTCCCGGCGTTGCCCTTTTCTCCCGCTTTTCGGGGCGGTTTTGGCGGCCGGTTGCGTCTGGGCCGGCGGCCAGCGGGCGCTTTTCTCGCAGCTTCGGCGCCCGCCCCGCACACGCGTGTGCACGCGCCGGCGACGGGCCAGCGCACACGCGTGTGCCCCCCCACCCCCCCCCCAAAAAAACCCCGTGCACGGGCACGCGCGTGTGTGTGCGCGCGCCCCCGGGCCTCGTGCCTGGCACACGCGTGTGCGCGCTCCCCTCGGGGCCGCCCTTTTTTTTATTTAATTTTTTTTTTTTTAATTTTTTTTTTTTTTTCGGGCTCCGCAGCCGTTCCCACCCCCACCCCCCTTTCCCCCCGGGGCGGTTTTTTTGGGCCGGTGCCACCGGTGGAATTTGGGGCGCTGTGGGTGTGCGTGGCACCGGGAGCACCGGGTGTTGTCACACGGCCTGCGGTGGGACGAGCGGGACCGGGGTTGTCCTGCCCGGTGTCCCCTGGCAGCGGGTCTGGCCTTTGGCTGTCGGTGCCACCTCCTTGTCGGTGCCACCTTCGTGTCCCCTCCGTGTCGCTCAGGGTGCTCCCGTGTCCCTCGGGGTGTCCCCGTGTCCCATCCCCGGAGGCGGGGGGGGGGGGGGACTCGGCTCGCTGCCACCACCCCGGCATCACCGCGGGGCTGTCGCTGTCACCACCTGGGTGACACCCCCAGCCCCTTCTCCCGCTGCCCCCCGGGAGAGCCGCGCGTGTCACCGCCGCAGGTGCGACACGCGCGTGGCAGGTGTGACACGCGCGCGCCTGCGACACCCCGGCGACGAGGACCGGGGCGGGCGGGCGCGTGTCCCGCCGCCGCCGCGCAAACGTGGCGCGCCCGTGACACCCTCTCAGGTGCGGGGACACCGGCGAGAGGTCCCGGTGCCCCCCGCGCACCGCGGCTGATGCAATCAGGGAGGGGGGATGGGGTGGGGGGGGTGGGCAGGGGGAGGCACCGCTCCCACTCCCCCCAAACCCCCACGGGGGGGACACGCCGGGCACGCGTGTGACCCCCCCGGACACGCGCGCCCGGTGCCGCCGCACCCCCCCACCCCGTGTCACGCTGCTGGGCTGAGCCCCCTCCCCGTGCGTCCCCCCCAACCCGTGTGTCCCCCCCCTCCCCGTGTGTCCCCCCCCCCCACCCCCCGTGTGTGTCCCCCCCACCCCCGGTCGCTGGCGGCATCAATAATGGAGGAGCCCTCGGCCGGGCCGGGGGGGCCCTGAATTATTGATGGGCCACAAAAAGCTTTCTTGGACGCCGCAGCACCGCGGGGCCCCCCCGGCCGGCCCGGCCTGGCACCGGGCCACCGTAGGGGGCGAGGGGGGGGGGGTAGGGGGGTGGGAGCGGTGCGGGGTCCGCGCTGGGGAGGGAAGGAGAGCGGGGCCGAGGGGCTGCGGGGCGGGCGAGGGGAGGGAACGCCCGGACGCGGCGCTGCCAAAACCGCATCCATCGGCCCCGCTCGCTGCGGCACCGGGACCACCCCCCCCCGCTCCCCCCGGATGTCGGGGTCCCGGTTGGGAGCGCGGGGAAAGCGGGGGGGAGGCGGATGCCCGGGTTCCCCTCGAGCCGCCCCGGACGCCTGGATGCTCCACGTGGCTGCGGGCAGGGCCGGGCGGGCGCTTCCTCTGCGCTGCTGCCCCCCCTTCCCCGCTCCCGCCGCCCCGAAATGCCCCCCCCCCCCCACACTCCTCCCCTCCCCGAGTGCCACGATCCCCTTCCCAACGCCAGGCAACCCTGCCCGTGCCAGGCTGGCCCCCCAAAACCGCCCCGGGGTCTCCCCTTTCTCTGGTCGGCTGCCAGAACCATCCGGCACCTTCTTCTCTCCGAGGCCACCTGGACGCCGAGGTGTCCCCCCCCCAGCACACACACACACCCCGGGGGTCCCTCATGGGCTTCCCCCCCCCCCACTCCTGGCTCGGGGGGGGGGGTCCAGGACACCCCTGGCTGGCTCGGCCCCCCCCTCCTGCCTCGGCTGCCCTCCTTCCCCCCCTCCCCACACACACGGGAGGGTCTTGGCAGCGGCGTCAGGGGCCGCCGGGGGGATTTTTGGCGGCAATTCCGGCTGTTTCGGGCTGTTTTCTCTCGCGGCGAAGCCCAGGGCCGGGGGGAGCTGGCAGCGGCGCGGGAGGGCGGGCGCTGCCGGGGCGGGAGTGGGGGGGGGGGGGGGGGGGGGGTGCCGAGGGAGGGGAGGGGTGGGAAGGGGGGGGGGTTGGTTGGTTTGTGGTTTTTTTTTATTATTTTTTTTTTCTCCCTCCTTTTTTTTTTTTTTTTTAATTTTCCTCCTTTTTTTATTTTTTGTCTTTTTTTTCCCCCCCCTCTTTTCTGCCTTTTTTTTTTTTTTTTTTTTTTTTTTTTGGCTGGGCTTTTCCTCTCTCCGGATCCGCCCCCCCTACCCCTAAACCCCCCCCCCCCAAAACCCCCCCCTCCACCCCACCCCAGCGCTGCCGCCGCCGCCGCGCTGGCGCTTTGCCGGGCGCTCGCAGCTGCGGACGCGGCGACGTGGCTTCGCCCGAGACTGCGGCTCCAATGCGGGGCCGGCGCAGCCAATGGCAGCTCCGCGGCACCGCGGCACCGCCGCCGGACCCCGCCTCGGCACCGAGACCCCCACCCACCCCGGGACCCCCCCCTCACCACCCCGGTGCGGCCCGGCCACGCCGAGCTCCGGGCCTGAGCTTCTGGATCTTTCTATGGGGAGGGGTCCCAGGTGTTCGGGAGGGGTCGCAGGCGTTGGGGAGGGGACCCGGGTGTCCGGGCGGTGTCACCGGAGCCGGTGGCTCTTTGTCTTTGGTGGAAACCCAGGGGCTTCGAGCTGCTGAGCCTGGTCCACCTGACTCCCACCCTGCCCTCTCTCCTGGGAGGGTCACTCGGATGTCCGGCAGGGCTGCCAGGTGTCCGGGTGGGGTCACTCAGGTGTCCCGAGGGGGTCTCAGGTGTCCTAAAGGCCACGCTGAGCTTGGCCAGCGGGGTCCTGAGCAGGCAGCAGGGAGAGATCCCGGTGCCAAGCACCATCCTCAGCCCTCCCCGCTGCGGCTTTGGGTTGAAAACCGCGAGGTTTGGGGCTGGGCGGGCGGGAGCCGCTGCCCAGGCCCGTTGCCGAAACGCCCAAAATTTTGGTTTTCTTTCCTTTGCACAGAGGGATTTAATTACCGGGGGGGGGGGGTGGGTGGATGGGAAAGGAAGGGGGGGGGGAAAGTGTTGGCTCCCAGTGCCTCGTCCGAGATTTTGGGGGCAGAAACGTCGGGTTTGGGCCGTTCCGTGCTGGGGCCGCCACGGGGCTGGGGCAGGCGGCCAAATCCGGGGCCTTCCCGCGCCGGTGGCGGGGGAGAGCGGGACCCCCTGGGAACCCCCCCTCCCGCCCCAGAGGCGTCCTCGCCCGACCCTTTTTTGCACGAGTTTGGGGTTTTTTTTTTTTTGCACGAGGGGCCGCAACAGGGGGGGCGCGCTTCCCCCAGCCCGTGGGGGTTTTTGGGGCGAAATCGCGAGGTTTTGGCGAAGCAAACCCCCTCCCCCCAACCCCGGGGGGCTCAGCGCCCGCCTTGCCCCCCCCCCCAGGCTCCCCTCCCCTCCCCCGCCCCGGGGTGCCCCCCGTTGCACGCGCGTTGCACACGCGGGGCGCGCGCGGGGCACACGCGGGGCGCACTCGCTGCCCCCCCCCCTCCCAACACCATCCGGGCCACGCCCCCCTCCGCCGAGCCACGCCCATCGGGGCACGCCCCTCGACCGGTCCCGACCAATGAGGGGGCCGCTCCCCCCGCGCGCTGCGCTCCCATTGGCCGCCGCCGCGCCGGTCCCGGTGCCAAAAAGGGGCCGCGGCGGCTCCGCGCGCTCCGCGCCCGCGCCGGCGGCGGCTCCGGGACCCCCCGACAGGGACAACCCCCCCATCCCCTCCCCAAAATAGCGGGACCCCCTGCCCGCGCACACACACACACACCCACACACCGGCAGGGACACCCCCACAGCCGCCCCCGCACCGGGGTCACCCCCCGGTAGGGACCCCCCGCACCGGGATCCCCTCATCGCCCGGTAACCGGGACGCCCCGGCAGCTGCGCTGCCCCGCCAGCCGGGACTCCCGCTCCTCCACCCCGCGGTCACCGGGGTCCCCGATATCTGAGCGGTTCCCCCCGCAGGGTCCGCACCCCCGGACCCGCCCCCCCCCCTCCCGGTAGTCCCCGTTAACCCCTTCTCGCCCACTCCGTTTGCGCCCCCCCTGTCCCCGTCCGTCGCCCCCCGGTTCTGCCCCGCCGGGGCCCGACTGGCAGCTGCCTACGGCCGGGATGAGCCGCCGCGATGGTACGGACGGGACGGGCCGGGAGCGGCGGGGCCGGGCCGGGGACCGGGGACAGCCACCGGTGGTGGCACCGGGGACTGCGACAGCGGCCGGGGAGCGGCGAGCGGGGAGAAGCGATGGGGAGCGGAGGCGCCGGAGACAGGGGACAGGGGAGGGTGGCACCGGGGACTGCTGGGGACGGAGATCGGCGGCGGCACCGGGGTTGGCAGCAGGGAGCGGCGCTGGGGATGGGGAGCGGGGCGGCCGAGCGGGAAAATCACCGGGAGCCGGACGGGGCTGTGGTGACAGCGGAGACCGGGCTGTGGCAGTCCCCGAGGCAGGCTTGTGGTGACAGCGGGGATGGGGCTGTGCCGGCACCGGGGATGGGGCTGCGGTGGCACCGGGGATGGGGCTGTGCCAGCACCGGGGATGGGGCTGTGCTGGCACCGGGGATGGGGCTGCGGTGGCACCGGAGCTGAAGCCAGCACTGGGGATGGGGCTGTGCCTGCACCGGGGATGGGGCTGCGGTGGCACCGGGGATGGGGCTGTGCTGGCACCGGGGATGGGGCTGCGGTGGCACCGGAGCTGAAGCCAGCACTGGGGATGGGGCTGTGCT
The DNA here is from genome assembly GCA_027886175.1 of Phylloscopus collybita. Lineage (NCBI taxonomy): Eukaryota > Metazoa > Chordata > Aves > Passeriformes > Phylloscopidae > Phylloscopus > Phylloscopus collybita. The sequence continues at coordinate 74,878 of JAJNNQ010000244.1, forward strand.
GGCACCGGGGATGGGGCTGCGGTGGCACCGGGGATGGGGCTGTGGTAGTACTGGGGACAGGGCTGTGCCAGCACCGGGGATGGGGCTGTGCCGGCACCGGGGATGGAGCTGTGGTAGCACCGGGGTTGGGTCGGCAGTGGCACCGGGGATGGGGCTGTGCCGGCACCGGGGATGGAGCTGTGGTAGCACCGGGGTTGGGTCGGCAGTGGCACCGGGGATGGGGCTGTGCCGGCACCGGGGATGGAGCTGTGGTAGCACCGGGGTTGGGTCGGCAGTGGCACCGGGGATGGAGCTGTGCCGGCACTGGGGATGGAGCTGTGCCGGCACCGGGGATGAGGCTGCGGCGGTGGCACCGGGGACCGGAGCTGTGCCAGCACCGGAGACACCGGGGGACAACACAGGGACGGGACTGGGACTGGCTCAGCCATCCCCGCTCTGGCCACACGGGGAGAGCCCCGCAGCACCGGGAGCCGTCTCTTGATCACCGGGAGCCCCTCGGGCACCGGGAGCCCGGCTCATCCTCACGGGGCCGGGACTGCCGGGATCCCCCACGGGGTTGGGACCGCCGGGGAGCCCCAAGCGGGGCAGATCCCATCCCTCTGCTCCTCAAGGGGACGGGGATGGGGGGGGACGCTCCCTGCCACGGCCGCCTTCCCCAAGCCCTGTGCCCTCCCGTGCAGGATGAGTTCCACCCCTTCATCGAGGCGCTGCTGCCCCACGTCCGGGCCTTCTCCTACACCTGGTTCAACCTCCAGGCCCGCAAGCGCAAGTACTTCAAGAAGCACGAGAAGCGGATGTCCAAGGAGGAGGAGCGCGCCGTCAAGGACGAGCTGCTGGGCGAGAAGCCGGAGGTCAAGCAGAAGTGGGCCTCGCGCCTCCTGGCCAAGCTGCGCAAGGACATCCGGCCCGAGTGCCGCGAGGACTTCGTGCTGTCCGTCACCGGCAAGAAAGCGCCGTGCTGCGTCCTCTCCAACCCCGACCAGAAAGGCAAGATCCGCCGCATCGACTGCCTGCGCCAGGCCGACAAGGTGTGGCGCCTGGACCTGGTGATGGTCATCCTCTTCAAGGGCGTCCCGCTGGAGAGCACCGACGGCGAGCGCCTGGCCAAGGCGCCGCAGTGCGCCAGCCCCGGCCTCTGCGTGCAGCCCCACCACATCGGCGTCACCATCAAGGAGCTCGACCTCTACCTGGCTTATTTCGTCCACGCGCCAGGTGAGTGCCGGAGCCGCGCCCCCGCCGCCACGCCCACCCCCCGAGCTGTGCGGGTTTTGGTGCCTCCTTGATGAGGTGAGGGGGTGGGCACCTGCAAGCCCCCCCAAAACGGGGATCCTCGGTCCCACCTGGGGCGTCCCCGGCCGGCCTCGCTCGCACAAAGCCGCGCCGAGTGCCAACGCACGCGCCCGGGCGCCGCCTGCCAAGCCCGCCTGCCAGGGTGGGCACCGGGACGGCGCCGGGGGGGTTGTTTGGCACCGGGGATGGGGCGCCGAGCAGTGCCGGGCACCGGGGATCCGCGGGGTCCCCCGGTTCCCCCCCCTCGGGTGGGGGTCACACGCAGCTGAGGTGGGGGGCACGCACGGGGGACACCCCGTGTGTGTGTGTGCGTGTTGGGGGGACCCCAGCCCGGCATCGCCGCTGCGCCGAGGGGGAATTTTGGGGACAAATCCAAAGGGTTTGGGTCACTCCCGGCTGCCTCGCTGCTCCCCAGGGCGCTGAGGGCGAAGGAAGCGCTTTGGGGGTGCTGATGCCGCCCCCCTCCCCAAATCCCCCTGCACGCCAGAGCCGCCACACCCACGGGGGGAGGGTGGGGGGGGTCTCAGCTCCCCCCCTCCCCGCGCCCCCCTCCCCGGCCCAGCTGCCGGGGCTCCAATCCCCCAAACGCGGCTCCCACCCGGCGCTGCCAAAATGGCCCCGGTTGGCACCGTGCCCCCGTGCGCGGCACGAGGCCCCGCCAGCAGCCCCGGCACCCCCCCCCCTCGCCAACCTCCAGCAGCAACAGCCCCCCCCCCGCGCCCCCCCGCCCCCTCCCCACGCCGGGGGGGCCCTTTGGCTGCTGCGGGCCGGGGTGGGGGGGGGCGCGGGGGGGGGCTCGGTGCCAACCCCCCCTTGCGCGTAAGATGGCGGCGCTTGTTGGCACCCGAAACGCTCTGCGGCACCGCGGCCCCGCGCCGGGACCCTGGCGCTGTGGGGACCCCCCCCCCGGCTTCCCTGGAACTGGGACCCCCCGTGCCAAGGGGTGGGGGTCACACCCACCCACCCCCCCCCGCCATCGTCACAGCCTGGAGCCCCCACCCCCCCGAGCTGCCCCTTGCACACGCGTGTGCCCCTGGGGGGGACACGTGGGGACATGGGGGTCTCCTTCCTCACTGAGGAGGGGGGTCCAGGTTTGCTCTGGGGGGGCTGTAGAGCATGGTGGGGGCAGGGCATGAGGATGGGGTGAGGTGGGGGTTGCAGGCAGGTTTGGGGGGAGTCGGGGTGCGGCCCTGGGGGTCTCTGGGGGGGGGTTCCAGGTGGGCTGCAGGAGCTGCCCAGGTGCTGGTGACCCCCCCCCCGGCCCAGGGTGGGGGACGCAGGTGCAGGGCGGGGGGGGGCACCCTGTGAGGGGGGTGGGGGCGCAGCTGCCCAGCAGCACCTGCCCACCCCCCACGCCCCCCCTGCGGGCTGGGGGGGGCTCTGGGGCTGGGGGGGGGGGGTGAGGTAGGATGGGGTGCAGGGACCCCCCCTCGCCGGGTCTGGAGGGGTCTGGGGGCTGAGGGAGGACCCGGTGGGGGGGGGGTCTGCCACGCGCCCGCCACGCGCACCACAAACACGCCCCCCCCCCCTTCCCACCCCAGCCGAGGTCACGACCCCGCGCGTGCCCCACTGACCCCTGACCCCCGCCCCCCCCCCGCGGGGTCACCAGGGGGACGGGGATGGGGGGGGCGCTGTCCCCCCTGCCCTCCCCCTCTGGGATGGTTCAGTCCTCTCCTGGGGCGGGGGGGGGCACACAGAGCCCTGCGACCCCCTCGGGGGCATTGGGAGACCCCCAGGCCCATCCGGAGTGGGGGCTCAAGGTGTGGGACACCCATTCCCGAGGGATGGGGGTCGCGGGGGTGGGGGGGTTCCCAGGTGTGTGTATGGCGGGGGGGGGGGGGGGGCACCCAGGCGAGCAGGACCGGGGGGTGTTGGGATGGGAGGGGGGAGTGGCGGGGGGGGGGAAACCCAGGCGTCCGGGTGCCCCCCCCCGCCCCGCTCCGCACAGACAATGGGCGCTTTGTTGGCGCTGCCCGTTGGCGGGGGGCCAGCGCATTCCTGGCCCCCGGCCCGGCCCCACGGCGGCCCCCCGGCCCCCCCCCAACCCCGGCCCGGCCCCCTGCCAACCCCCGACCCCCCCCCAGCGCCGCCTGTGCGCGCCCCCCCTCCCTCCCTCCTCATCACCTGGCCGAGGGGGGGGGGGGTGCGGGGAGGAGGGGGACACCCCCACACCTGGGTGCTGCCGGGGCTCGGGGTGGGGGGGAGCGGCCGGAGGGGCCCCCCCCGCCCCGGGGTGGGGTGGGAATTGCGGGGGGGGGGGCTGCGGGTGCTGGCGAGGTCCCGGCGGGCGCTCACCTCGAACGACCCCGCGGGAACAAGGGGCCCTTCAGCGCCGGCACCGGCGGGGCGGGGCCGCCCCTCCCCCCGGGGGGCATCGCGGGGTCCCCGGGGTCGCGGGAAGGCGGGGGGCGGGGGGGGGACACCCCCGTGTCCGCGTCTGACCCCGTTTGTTCGACTCGCCCCCCCCCCCCTCCCCAAAATCAGATTCCGGACAATCTGACAGCTCAAACCCCCAGGGGGATGCGGACATCAAACCACTGCCCAACGGTGAGTGACCCTCGCCACCACACCGTGTCACCAGTGTCCCCTCAGTGTCCCCTCAGTGTCCCCCCTGCCCCTGCCATGTCCCCCCCCCCCCCCCGCGGTGCCCCCTGTCCCCGGCATCCCCCTGCAGTGTCCCCAAGTGTCCTCAGTGTCCCCTCAGTGCCTTCCCCCCTGGTGGTGTCCCCAGTGTCCCCTCGCAGTGCCCCTTGTCCTCAGCGTCCCCCTGCAGTGTCCCCAAGTGTCCTGAGTGTCCCTCGCCATGTCTCCAGTGTCCCCTCAGTGTCCCCCCCACTGTGTCCCCTCACCTCCACTGTCCCCTCTGTGCCCCCCCTTACTGTCCCCTGTCCCCAGTTGTCCCCTCAGTGTTTCCCTGCAGTGTCCTGAGTGTCCCCACCGTGTCCCCAGTGCCCCCCCCGCAGTGTCCCCAGTGTCCCCTTATCCCAGTGTCCCCTCTGTGCCCTCCCCATAGTGCCCCCTTATCCCCAGTGTCCCCTCAGTGTCTCCCTTGCAGTGTCCCCACCATGTCCCCAGTGTCCCCCCTCAGTGTCCCCAAGGAGTCCCACCCCTCGCATCCCTGCCACGTCCCCACCACCCCCATCACCCCCCCCCTCCCCCGATGTCCCCCAAGTGACCCCCGCGATGTCCCCACCATTGTCCCCAGGGCACCTGACCTTCCAGGACTGCTTCGTGACCTCGGGGGTCTGGAACGTGACGGAGCTGGTCAGGGTGTCCCAGAGTAAGTGGGGACACCGGGGGTGGCAGGGAGGGGACACGGGGAGGGTGGCTGAGAAAAAAGGTGGGGGGCGGTCCCTCGAGGGGTCCCCCACGTGTCCCCTGTGTCCCCCTCCTCCTCCAGCCCCCGTGGCCACGGCGTCCGGCCCCAACTTCTCGCTGGCCGACCTGGAGAGCCCGGGGGGCTACTACAACATCAGCCCCGTCGCCCTCGGCCGCCGGCCCCTGGGACCCCCCACCGCCAGGTACCGCCGCCCCCCGACCCCAAATTTTGGGGGGGGCTGCTCTCTCACTTTTGGGGTGTTCGCCTCCTCAACTCCCCAGGACCACCTGGGACACCCCAAGCTTTGGGGTCTGGATTGCCCCCCCCACGAGCCCCTTGGACCCCCCCCCCCTGCCTGGGCCCCCTGTTTGGGGGTCTGCCACCCACCCAGCCCCCCCCCCCCCAATTTGGGATGTTCCCCTCCCAACTCCCCAGGACCACCCGGACACCCCAAGCTTTGGGGTTGGGATGTTCCCCCTCGCCCCCCACAAGCCCCTTGAACCCCCCCATGCCAAAACCCTGCCTGGACCCCCTGTTTGGGGGGGGGGAGGGTGTCATCCCAATTTAGGGTGTTCCCCACCAGGGGCTCCTCAACTCCCCGGGGACCCCCAAAACCCCGGAGATTCGGGGGCTCTCCTTTGCATCCCACCAACACCTGGGACCCCCTCTGCACACCTGGGTCCTATTGAGGGGAGGGGGGGCTGGGACCCCTGGGCTCTCCCGGTGGGGGGGTGACACTCCCCACCCCGGGGGTGACACCTCTGTCCCCACAGCGGCCCGAAGCGCCCCAAGGCGCTGGATGAGGGGGACCTGGAGGGTCCCGGGGACGACGTCTTCTACCCCGGGCCGGGGCGGTCCCCAGCCCCCGGCAGCAGCCAGGGGCCCTGGGGGGGGGACGTTGACACCGGTGGGTGAGACACGGGGGGGTCTGGGGGCGTGGGGGTGACACGGGGAGGGGGAGGGGGACAGATGTGGCCGGAGGAGGGGACATTGGGAGGGACATTGCCGAGGGGGACACCGCGGGGTGAGGGTGGGGGGTAACGGGGAGGCTGCGAGGGGAGGCACGGGGTGGGTGGGGGGGTGGTCTGGGGGCACACGGGGACAAATCTGGGGAGGGACGGGGGGTATGGGGGGGTGCAGGGGTCCGGCTGCCCCCCCCGCCCCAGACCCCCTGGCCCCCCCAGGCCCGGCGGCGCTGAAGAAGTCGGGGAAGTTGGATTTCTGCAGCGCCCTGTCGGGGCACGGGGCCGCGCCCCGCATGGCCTTCGGCCACCACCCCCTGCCCGTCCTGGCCGGCGTCCGCCCCGGTGAGACCCCACACCCCCGGACCTCCTTCCCCCGGGCCCCCCCACCCCGCCTCGCCCCGCGACCCCTGCTCGGGGTGGCCCCGGGGGGCAGCTGGGTGACCCTGGGCGGGGCAGTGGGGGGGGGGGATCTCCCTATGGCTCGGACGGGCGGGCGGGGGTCGGTCCGGCCCTTCAAGGGGAAGGGAGCGGGTGGGGAGAGGGGGGTCCCCGTGACCGCCGGGGGGTCCCGTGGCCGCCGGCGCTGGCGCTGAGGGTCCCTGCAGGCAGCCCGCGGGCCACGGCCTCGGCGCTGCACTTCCCGTCGGGGTCCCTCCTGCCCCAGTCGAGCCCCTACTTCGCCCACCCCACCATCCGCTACCACCACGGGCAGGACTCGCTCAAGGACTTCGTGCAGTTCGTCTGCGCCGACGGCGCCGCCCAGGGCCCCCAGGTGCGGCGGGGACGGGCGCGGGGGGTCGCGGGGAAAGTCCCGGGGGTGGCCGGGGACACGCGGGGACACCGGGGGACGCCCCGTCCGGGGGAGGGGCGGGGCCTGGCTCAGAACGAGGCGCAAGGAGGCGTGGCCGCTCCTTCCCCCTCCCCCGGATGCCAAGGAGGAGGTGGGGGCGCGTATGCAAATGAGGTGCTGTCGGAGGGCCAATAGATGCGTGCGATGCGAATAAGGCCGGAGGGGCGGTGCCTGTATGCAAATAGACCACGGAGGGGCGGGGTCTGTATGCAAATGAGCCCGCGCTGGCTGCGGTAGGGGGTGACGGCGACCCGCCCCCCGCCCCAAAATCCAACCTGGAGACCCCCAACGTGGGGGAGACGTCCCACCTGGGGACCTCCCACCTGGGGACTTCCCACCTGGGGGATCCCCACACTTGGGGAACTCCCACCGGGGGGATCCCCACGTAGGAACCCCCCACGTGGAACCCCCCCACCCCATCCTCCGCCCTAGGCGCACCTGTGCCAGGTGCGAGGGGCCGCAGGACCCCTTCCCCGCCCCGCGCCACTGCCCACCCGCCCCGGGGCTCCCGGGGGTCCCGTCACCGTGTTCTCGTTGCAGCCGTGCGGGGCGCAGGGCCGGGCCGGGGGGGCTGCGGGGGCCCCCTTGGCCCGACCCCTGCCCCTGCCCCCGCCGGAGCCCAAAGCCCCCAGCGGCCCCCCCGGCGGAGCCCCCGCCGCACCCCGTAAGTGCCCCCCCCTGCACCCCCCCGCGCCCCCCCACGGCACCCCCACGGCACCCCCACGGCACCCACTGCGCCCGCAGCCGGGCCCTGGCCGTGGGGGGCGGGGGGCAGGGGGGCCCGGCAGGTGAGGGGGGGGTGCAGGCAGGTGCAGGGGGTGTGCCCAGGTGTGGGGTGCAGGTGCCCGGATGTGTGGGGTAGGCAGCGGTGGGGGTGCAGGTGCTCAGGTGTGGGCGGCCCCAGGTGTGGGGTGCAGGTGCCCAGGTGTGGTTGCAGGTGCCCAGGTGTGGGGGTGCAGGTACCTGGATGTGAGGTGCAGGTGCCCAGCTGTGGGTGCCCCCAGGTGTGGGGTAGAGGTGCTCGGATGTGGGTGTAGGTGCCCAGGTGTGGGGTGCAGGTACCTGGATGTGGGGTGCAGGTGCCCAGCTGTGGGCGCCCCCAGATGCGGGGTACAGGTGCCTGGATGTGGGGGTGCAGAAGGCTGCAGGTGACACCTGGGGAGCTCGTGGCTGGTGCCAGCAGCCACCCCGGGGTGACCCGGCACGGGGTGACACACCTGTGACCCAGGTGGTCTCGGGGTGCCGCTGGGGCAGGTGACGGGGGCTGCCTGGGGAGGACCCCAAGGTATCCCCAAGACAGGTGACAGAGTGACCCAGGTGCCAGGTGTGCGCAGGAGGTCCCCGATGTGCCCCCAGGACAGCAGCCAGGGGGTCCCCCAGGTGTCCCCCAGGTGTCCCCCAGGTGACCAGGGCTGCCCAGAGGGTTTCCCCCGAGGCAGGTGACAAGGAGCCAGGGGGCAGCAGGTGACGGGGGTGCCCCAGGTGACAGGTGCCCCCGCCCGGCCCGGCTGCCCGTGCATCATCACCTGCATCGTCATCGCTGTCACCTGCCCGGCGCCTCATCCCTCCCCCCATTCCAGCCCGGTTCCTTCGCCATTTCCCCTCCTTTTTACCCCATTTTCGCTCCGGGGGAGGGGGGGGCGGGGGCGGGGAGGTGCGGGTGGGCGGGGCATCCTGGACTCTTCCCCCCACCCCGCCGAGGGCAGGTGACAACACCTGGACGCTCCATCCTCGGCGTGGCGTGGGGAGGTGACACACCTGGGAGTGGGGAGGGGGGGTCCCTCACAGGTAAGTACGGGTTGGGGACGGGGGACGGGGGGTCCCACTCGCCGCCGCACGCCCGTCACTGGGGGGGTCACGGGGGGCGGTGGGTGGGGCTTTACACACCTGCCCGGGCTCTGCACACCTGGCGGGGGGGGCGGTGCCGGGCTGAGCCCGCTCTCCCCGCAGCATTCGCAGCGTCAGGCGCCGCCGCTGCCCCCCGCCTTGTCGGCCTCGGACCCCGCGACGGCAACTTTCTGACCCTCCCCCAGCAGCAGGTACGGCCCCGCCCCTCCCCGCACCTGCCGACACACCTGGGACACCCCTTCCGTGGGCACCCAGACCCTCCCCTGCACACCTGGGACACCCCCCTCCTTGGGCACCCAGACCCTCCCCTGCACACCTGGGGTCTCCCCCCATGAGGACCCTCACTGGACACCTGAATCGTCCCCTCAGACACCTGGAGGGGACACCTGAGACCACCCCCCACCCCCGACCCCGGACACCTGAGTCCCCTCCAGGACACCCTGGGTGCCCCCACACACACCTGAGACCCCCCCCCCCCTGCACACCTGGGACCCCCTCGCAGAGTTTTGGGTCACCTCCTTTGACCCCTGAGCCCCTCCTTGCACACCTGAGCCCCCCCAAACCCACCTGGGTGTCTCCCCCGCCCACCGGAGCCCCCCCCCCCACCGGGGCCGCGCTCCCGCGGTGACGTCACCGCGGGGACAAAGAGGGGCGTGGCCAAGCCGCCCCAGCGGAGCCGCCATTGGCCCCCCCGCCGCCGTGGCACGACGCCCGATTGGCTGCCTGCCCTGTGGCACTGAGCGCTGATTGGCTGGCGCCGGCGCGGGACCGCGGCGGGGCTCGGAGCCAATAGGACACGGGGGAAAGGGGGGGGGGCGCCAGGGCTGGCAGCCAATGGGGGCTCTCGGCGGGCCAAGCAGCGCGGAGCCTGATTGGCTGGCACCGTTCAGGCAGCAGGGGGCGGAGCCAGCGTCGATTGGCTGGCACCGGCATGGCCTTGGCAGGCTGCGGGCGCTGCGGCGGCACGGCGCGATCCCATTGGCTGACAGCGATGGTGCGGCGGCGGGGCAGCCAATAGCGGGGCGGCTCTGGCGGGGGGGGCGTGGCCATGCCAGGGGAGGGGGTCGTGGCCCCCCATGCCCCCCCCCAGGCCATGTGCCCCGCATTGAGGCCTTGGGGGACCCCCGGGCTTGGGGGGGGCTCAGCCCCTCCTGGGGGGACGTGAGGGGCCAGGCATGACCCCCCCACCCATTTGGGGGGGTTTCACACCCCCCCCCCTCATTCCAGAGACCCCCGAGAACAGAGGGGGGGGTCCCCGGCCTCTTTTGGGGGGGGGGGGGTCAGGAGAGTCTCGGGTGTCCCTCATCCCCCCCCCCCCACAGCGACCCCCGAGTTCTAAGGGGGTGGGGGGTCTCAACCCTGGGGGGGGGGGGGGGACCCCTCAAACATGGGGGGGTACAACCCCCCCCCCCCAAGGGGGGGTTTGATGTTCTGGGGATCACAGAGGGCTGGGGGGAGGGGGGGGTCAGGGATTGGAGGGGGGGGGGTTCAGGGAGGGCTGTGCCCCCCCCACTGACCCCCATCTCCCCCCTCCCCCAGTCCTGGTTCCTCTGACGCTGCCCCCCCCCCAACCCCGGACGAGGAGAAACCGCCCGGAAAAAAACAAACAAAAAAAACAACAAAAAAGGAGAAAAAACCGGAAAAGAAAAAAACACCAACCCCACAAAACAAAACAAAAAAACCCCCCCACACAAAATCCCAAGGAGAACAAAAAAACCAACAAAAAAATCAAAAAAAAGACAAAACCTTCCTTCCCCCCCCCGAATAAAAGCAGCCCCCCCCTCCCTTTACCCACACAACCTCCCCCCCCCGAAAAAATAAAACCCAACCCCCCCCCCCGCCCCCAATTCTCGCCGCCGTCCGCCCCGGGGGGGGGGGACCCCGACCCCACCCCCACGACGTGATGAGGGTTCGGCCTCTCTGATGTGTCCCCCCTCCCCAAAATAAAAAAAAAACCCCACGCCCCCCCCCCCCGCACCCCACCCCCCCCGGCACACACAGGGTCACCCCCGAGGGGGGGGGGGGAATTTGGGGGGGGGGTAAAAAATTTGAGGCGCTAAGGCGGGGGAGGGGGCGTTTAAAAAACTCAACCCCACCCCCCCCCAAAAAAAAAATCGCGCTTCACTTCTCTCCCCCCCCAAAAAAAAAAAAAAAAAAAATCCGCCCCCCCCACCACACCCCGTGCACACGCGTGTGCAAAAAACTCCCCCCCCCACCCCCCCAAAAATCACCAGCACCAGCACACGCGCGGGCCGGGGGGGGGGGGGGCGGGGCGGCCCCCCCCCTCGCTGCAGGCCAGCGAGCGGGGGGGGGCAGCGGGGGCCCGACCCCCCCTCCCCTTCCGGAGACACCCCCCCCAAAGCTTTGGGGTCCCCCCCACCCCACACGCCCCCTCCCCCCTTTTAAAACCCCCTCCTCCCACATCCTCCAGCTCATTTTTTTAATTAAGTGCAATTACCCCCCCCCCCGCCCCTCCCCGGGGTCAAACTCCCGCGTTTTGGGGTCAAACCCCACCCCCCCCACACCCCCCGATTTGGGGTCAAACCCCATTTACCCCCCCGCCCCCCCACCCTTCACCCCGTTTTTGGGTCCGACCCTCGCATTTGGGGAACCCCCCCCCCTATTTTGGGGTGTCCCCCCCCCCACCCCGTTTTGGGTCCGACCCGCCCCCCCCCCCCTTTTTGGGGTCCCCTCCCCATTTTGGGGTTTTTCCCCCATTTTGGGGTTCCCCCCCCCAGCCCGTTCTGGGTCTGACCCCCCCCATTTGGGGACCCCCCCCCCCCCCGATTTTGGGGTTTCATCCATTTTGGGGACCCCCCCCCCATTTTGGGGTTCTTCCCCCACCCGGTTTGGGTCCGACCCCCCCCCCCATTTGGGGACCCCCCCATTTTGGGGTGTCCCCCCCCCCGTTTTCACTCCTACCCCCTCTTTTGGGGTCAGACCCCCCCCCCATTTTACTCTTCCCCCCCCCCCAGGGTCAAACCCCCCCCCCCGGGTCCTGCCTCCCATTTTGGGGTCAAACCCCCCCCTTTTCGGGTGTGTCCCCCCCCCCAACTCCCCAAGTGCTTTTTTGGGGTAAAACCCCAATTTCCTTTCATTTTACCCCTGGGGGGGGGGGCGGCGCTCGACCCCCCCCCCCCCTCAATTTTATTAATTTTTTTAAATCGGTTTTGGGGTAATTTCTCGCCTTTTTTTTTGGGGGGGGGCTCCAATTCCCACCATTGGGGGGGGTCAGTTGTTGGGGGGGGGGCGGAAATTTTGGGGGCGTTTCGCTCATTTTTGGGGTTTTCTGCACCTTCGGCTGATTTCGGTGTCATGGGGGGGGGGCTCCCCTCCCCCCCTTTTTTTCTTTTCTCCCCCCATCCCCCCCCCCCCGGGGGTGATTTTTTTTTGGGGGGGGGCGGGGTTTAACCCCTTCCCTCCCCGGATTTTGGGGTCAGACGGACCAAAATCGCATTTGCCTTAGACCCCCCCGCGTGCCTTCCCCCCCCCCTCAAGACCCCTCCCCAAAATGGGGACAATCATTCGGCTCCCCCCCTTTTTTTGCCCCTCTCCCCCCCCGTTTTGGGGTCTCCCTCCCCTTCTTTGTGACCCCTCCCCCCCGGATTTTTGGGACCCCCCCACCCCACGAGAAACATCCCCCCCCCCCACCCCAATTTTGGGGCTCCCCCCCATTTCGGGGCCCCCCCACCAGCAATGGGACCCCCCAACATTTGGGGGACCCCTCCCCACCAGCAATGGGCCCCTCCCCCACCCCACCCCCCCCCATCCCGGGCAATGCGACCCCTCCCCCATCTCTGGGTACCCCCAATTTTGGGCTCCCCCCCGCCCCAAAATCAAACCCTAAGGGGGGGGGGGCGATTTTTTTAGGAGGGGGGGGGGGGTCGCCCTCGGGACCCCCCGCCCACACCAGCGTTGCACATTTTTGGGGACACCCCCCCCACCCCACCCCCAAATCGCCCCTCACCCCCCCAACCCCCACCCCTTGCACGTGGTAGTGACGTCATTTTACCGGGGGGGGGGGGTGGGTCGGCCCCTCCCCCCTCCTCTCTCCCCCTCCCCCCCCTCCCCAAATCGCGGGATGAGGAAAAAAAAAAGAAAAAAAAAAACCGCGGAAAAAAAGAAAAAAAAAAAAAAAAGAAGAAAAAAAAAAGAGACATTAAAAAAAAAAAAAAAAAACACAACAAAAAAGGGGCGGAAAAAGACAAAAAATGGAAATAAAACTGTCGGTACCCGCTGAGTGCGCCTGGGCCCGCCGGGGACCCCCGGATTTTGGGGGGGGGGGGGCCCGGGGGGATTCGGGGGGGTCCGGGGAGGTGGGATTTGGGTGGTCCTGGGGGTGATTTATGGTGGTCACGGGGGATTTGGGGGGGCACCGGAGGATTTTGGGGGGAAATTTGGGGTCCTGGGGGGATTTAGGGGCCCAGGAGGAATTTGGGGGGAAATTTTGGGGTCCTGGGGGGGGATTTGGGGGAGATTTTGGAGGGCCCAGGAGGAATTTTGGGGGGAAATTTTGGGGTCCTGGGGGGGGTTTGGGTGGTCTGGGGGTGATTTATGGGGGTCACGGGGGGATTTGGGGGAGAAATTTGGGGGGCACAAGAGGAATTTTGGGGGAAATTTGGGGGCCCTGGGGGGATTTGGGGGGCCCAGGAGGAATTTGGGGGGAAATTTGGGGGTCCTGGGGGGATTTGGGGGAGGGATTTTGGGGGGCCCAGGAGAAATTTTGGGGGGAAATTTTAGGGGTCCTGGGAGCATCTGGGAGGGGCACGAAGGGATTTGGGAGGATTTTTGGGGGGAATTTGGGGTCTTGGGGGGATTTGGGAATTCCGGGGGGGGGGGATTTGGGGGGGTGGAGAGTGGGGGAGGGGTCACTCCTGCCGCCCCCCCTCCCCCAGGGGGGGAGGGGCGTGTCCGTGTCCCTCAATCCCGTGGCTCGAGCGGATTTGGGGAATTTGGGGAATTTCCAGATGATTCCCATTTCCCAGTTCACCCAGTGCCCTTCCCCCCCCCGCTCCCAGTTCTCCCAGTGCTCCCAGTAGCCGCCCTTCCCCCACGCTCCCAGTGCTCCCAGTGCCCTCCCCCCCCGCTCCCAGTTCTCCCAGTGCTCCCAGTAGCCCGGCCCCCCCTCTCCCAGTGTTCCCAGTTCTCCCAGTGCTCCCAGTAGCTGCCCTTCCCCCACGCTCCCAGTGTTCCCAGTGCCCTCCCCCCCCGCTCCCAGTTCTCCCAGTGTTCCCAGCGCCCTCCCCCCCACCTCCCAGTGTTCCCAGTGCCCTGCCCCCCGCGCCCCCAGTTCTCCCAGTGCTCCCAGTAGCTGCCCTTCCCCCACACTCCCAGTGCTCCCAGTGCCCTCCCCCCCTCTCCCAGTTCACCCAGTAGCCCGCCCCCTCCCCCGCTCCCAGTGTTCCCAGTAGCCCTCCCCCCCCTCCCCAGTGTTCCCAGTTCACCCAGTAGCCCGGCCTGTCCCTTCCTCCCAGTGCTCCCAGTTCCCACCCCCCCTCTCCCAGTGTTCCCAGTAGCCCAGCCCCCCCTCTCCCAGTTCTCCCAGTGCTCCCAGTGTTCCCACTGCCCTGCCCCCGCTCTCCCAGTGTTCCCAGTAGCCCAGCCCCCTCCTCCCAGTGCTCCCAGTTCACCCAGTAGCCCGGCTTTTCCCTTCCTCCCAGTGCTCCCAGTTCCCTCCCCGCCTCTCCCAGTGTTCCCAGTAGCCCAGCCCCCCCTCTCCCAGTTCTCCCAGTGCTCCCAGTGTTCCCAGTGCCCTGCCCCCGCACTCCCAGTGCTCCCAGTAGCCCTCCCCCCCCTCCCCAGTGCTCCCAGTTCCCTCCCCCCCTTTCCCAGTGCTCCCAGTGCTCCCAGTTCACCCAGTAGCCCGGCTTTTCCCTTCCTCCCAGTGCTCCCAGTGCCCTCCCCCCGCGCTCCCAGTGTCCCCTCCAGGTCAGGTGACAGCGGGGCCGGGGGGGGGTGGGGGTGGGGAGGCGACCCCGCTTCCCCTTTTGGGGCCATAAAGGGGCCGGAGTGGCCCGGGGGGGGGGCGGGGAGGGGACACGAGGGGACAGCAGAGGGGACGGTGAGTGACCCCCGCTGGGGGGGGGGGGCGAGGAGGGGCAGGGACCACCCCCCTGCACACCTGGGGAGGGGGAGGGGCGGCGGGGTGGGGGTGGGGAGGGGGGGTGACACCCCCTGTGACACCCCCTGTGTCCCCCCCCCCCCTCCCGTCCCCAGATGCTGTCGCTGCTGTGGCTGGCGCTGAGCGTGGCGGTGACACGCGGGGAGGGTCCCGGGGGGGCTCTGACCTTCCTGGCGCTGGGGGACTGGGGGGGTCTCCCCGAGCCCCCCTTTGTCACCCCCCGCGAGGTGGCCACGGCCGCCGCCATGGGCCGGGCGGTCACCGAGCTGGGCGGCGACTTCGTGCTGGCCCTGGGCGACAACTTCTACTACTCGGGGGTGCGGGACGAGTGGGACCCGCGCTTCCAGGTAACCCCCCCCGACCCCCCCCCCCCCGCGCGGGGACACCCCCGAACCTGCGGGGAGAGGGGGGGAAAAATCCTTGTGTCCCCTAAATTGTCCCCAAATCGCGATATTGTCACCAAATCCCGATCTTGTCCCCAAATCCTGATCTTGTCCCCCGTTGTCCCCAAATCTCGATGTCCCCCACAGGGACACCCCGAAATCTGGGTGCGGGAGGGACAATTCCTCGTGTCCCCCCACTGTCCCCAAATCCCGATCTTGTCCCTCACTGTCCCTGTCCCCAAATCCCGATCTTGTCCCCAAATCCCGATCTTGTCCCCCACAGGGACACCCCGAAATCTTGGGGGGGGAGGGACAATTCCTCGTGTCCCCAAATCCCGATGTCCTCCACTGTCCCTGTCCCCAAATCCTCGTGTCCCACCACTGTCCCCAAATCCCGACGTCCCCCGCTGCCCCCAATATCGCGACATCCCCGCCGTGTCGCCGCCCAGGACACCTTCGAGCGCGTGTTCGTGTCGCCGGGGCTCCGCGGTGTCCCCTGGTACGTCATGGCCGGGAACCACGACCACGCCGGGAATGTCACCGCGCAGCTGCGCTACAGCCACCACTCGCCACGCTGGTACTGTCCCCGAGTGTCCCCAAATGTCCCCGAGTGTCCCCAAATCCCCCATTGTCCCCAAATCCCGATGTCCCCCCGCGGGGACACCCCCAAATCTGCGGGGGACAATTCCTCGTGTCCCCAAATCGCCATGTCCCCAAATCCTCGTGTCCCCAAGTCCCCTCGGGGTGTCCCCACAATGTCCCCAAGCCCCCCCCTCCACCCCCCTGGGGATGTCCCCCACGCCACTGCCCCCCCACCGCGGCTGCAGCCTGTGCCCGCCGCTGGGGTGTCCCCACGGTGTCCCCAAGTCTCCTCGGGGTGTCCCCACGGTGTCCCCAAGCACCCTGCAGGGTGTCCCCAACCCCTCTTGGCGTGTCCCCGCGTGTCCTCACGATGTCCCCAAGCCCCCCGCAGGCGCTTTGGCCGCCCCTCCCTGCAGCCTGTGCCCTGAGCTGAGGTGTCCCCAGGCTGTCCCCAAGCCCCCTCAGGGTGTCCCCACAGTGTCCCTGCTTGTCTCTGTGTGTCTCCGTGTCCCCAGCTTGTCCCCAAGCCCCCTCAGGGTGTCCCCCGAAGCCCCTCAGGCTGTCCCCAACCTGTCCCCAAGCCCCCTCGCTGCATCCCCACGGTGTCCCTGCTCGTCCCTGCGTGTCCCCAGGCTGTCCCCCAGCCCCCCCACAGTGTCCCCAGCCTGTCCCCAAGCCCTCAGGGTGTCCCCAGGCTGTCCTCAAGCCCCCTCACAGTGTCCCCACGATGTCCCCTCCATGTCCCCCCCCCGCCCCACAGGCACTTCCCACACCCCTGATACACCCTGTGCCCTGAGCCGGGGTGTCCCCAGCCTGTCCCCAAGCCCCCGGGGTGTCCCCAGCCTGTCCCCAAATCCCCTCACAGTGTCCCCTCCATGTCCCCGCCCCCCCCCCGCCCTGCAGGCACTTCCCACACCCCTACTACACCCTGTGCCCTGAGCCGGGGTGTCCCCAGGCTGTCCCCAAACCCCCTCAGGGTGTCCCCACGATGTCCCCTCGATGTCCCCCCCCCCGCAGGCACTTCCCGCACCCCTCCTACAGCCTGTGCCCTGAGCCGGGATGTCCCCCGGTTGTCCCCAAACCCCCTCAGGGTGTCCCCACGATGTCCCCTCGATGTCCCCCCCCCGCAGGCACTTCCCGCACCCCTCCTACACCCTGTGCCCTGAGCCGGGGTGTCCCCTGGTTGTCCCCAAACCCCCTCAGGGTGTCCCCACGATGTCCCCACGATGTCCCCCCCCCGCAGGCACTTCCCGCACCCCTACTACAGCCTGCGCCTGCACATCCCCGGCTCCAACTCCTCGGCGCGGCTGCTGGTGCTGGACACGGTGCTGCTCTGCGGCCACACCGACGATTTCGGCCTGGCCGGGGAGGTCCCCGCGGGGCCCCGGGACGCGGCGGCGGCCGGGGCTCACCTGGCCTGGCTGCGGGCTCAGCTGGAGGCGGCGGCCGGCGACGCTTTCGTGCTGGTGGCCGGGCACTACCCGGTGTGGTCGGTGGCCAAGCACGGCCCCACGCCCTGCCTGCTGCGCCTGCTGCGGCCGCTGCTGCGGCGCCACCGCGTCACCGCCTACCTGTGCGGCCACGACCACAACCTGCAGGTGAGGGCGGAGCTCCATCCCCCCCGGGGGTGGGTGTGGGGGAAATCACCTCTGAATTCTGGACCCCCGAAATTCCGGCCCCCAAAGTTTTGGCCCCGAAATTTTGCCCTCCAAAAGGGGCGGGGGGGGGGGGCATCGCTAAAACCTCGTCAAGGTGTGAGGTGCCCAGGTGTGCAGAGGAACCCTCCAAATTTTGCCCAAAAAGGGGTGGGGGCATCACTAAAACTTATCAAGATGTGAGGTGCACAGGTGTGCGGGGACCCCTCCCCAAATTCTGCCCAAAAAGGGGCGGAGATGTCATTAAAACCCATCAAGGTGTGAGGTGCCCAGGTGTGCAGGGGAACCCCCCCCCCAAATTCTGGCCCCCGAATTTTGTCCCCCCAAAAGGGGTGGGGACATTGCTAAAGCCCACGGTGTCCCCCAGGTGTGCAGGGACCCCTCCCCAAATTCTGCCCAAAAAAGGGGTGGGGGCATCACTAAAACCCATCAAGGTGTGAGGTGCACAGGTGTGCAGGGGAACCCTCCAAATTTTGCCCTCCCAAAAAAGGTGTGGGGACAGTACTAAACCTCACAGTGTCCCCCAGGTGAGGTGGAGCCCAGGTGTGCAGGGACCCCTCACCAAATTCTGGCCCCCAAAAGGTGCAGGGACACCACTAAAACCCATCAAGGTGTGCAGGGGAACCCCCCAAATTCTGCCCCTCAAATTTTGCCAAAAGCTGTGGTGACACCACTAAACCCCCCTAAGGTGTGTGGTGCCCAGGTGTGCAGGGACCCCTCCCCAAATTCCACCCCCCCAAAAGCTGTGGGGACACCCACACTGATCCCCAGGCGTGCAGGGACCCCTCCCCAAATTCTGCCCCCCAAAAAGGTGCAGGGACACCGCTAAACCCCCCAAGGTGTGAGGTGCCCAGGTGCGCAGGGACCCCTCCCCAAATTTTACCCTCCAAATTGTGCAGGGACACCCCTAAACCCCACGCTGACCCTCAGGTGTGCAGAGAACCCTCCCCAAATTTTGGCCCCCAGAAGTTGCGGGGAGACTCCTAAACCCCCTAAGGTGTGGGGTGCCCTTGGGGGGGTGCTCAGGTGTGCAGGGACCCCTCCCCAAATTCCACCCCCCCAAAAGCTGCGGGGACACCCACGCTGACCCTCAGGTGTGCAGGGACCCCTCCCCAAATTCCACCCTCCCAAAAGCTGCGGGGACACCCACGCTGACCCCCAGGTGTGCAGGGACCCCTCCCCAAATTCCACCCTCCCAAAAGCTGCGGGGACACCCACGCTGACCCCCAGGTGTGCAGGGACCCCCTAAAGCCCATCCGGGGGAGTCCCGGTGCCCCCCCAGGTGGGTCCCTCAGGTGTTTCCCCTGACTCCGCCCCTTTCCCCGCCCCTCCCCCGGCAGTACCTGGAGGAGGGGGGCGTGGGCTACGTCCTGAGCGGCGCCGGGAATTTCATGGAGGATTCGCGACCCCACGAGGGCTCCGTCCCCGCCGGCGCCCTCCGGTTCTTCTTCGGCAGCCCCGGCAGCCCCGGCGGCTTCGCTCACCTGCGCCTGGAGCCCGGCGGCCTCAGCGTCACCTTCCTGGAGGCCACCGGGCGCGTCCTGCACCGCGTGACGCTGCCACCGCGCCAGCCCTGAGCCCCGGGGACAGCGGGGACACTGGGGACAATGGGGACATTGGGACAATGGGGACATTGGGACAATGGGACGCCTTCCCTGGGGGACACCTCGTGATCTCTTGACCTCTTGGGTGACAATGAGGACACTGGAACCCCTTCCCTGGGTGGCACTGGGGACACTGGGACCCCTTCCCTTGGGTACAATGGGGACACTGGGGACATTGGGGACAGTGGGGGACATTGGGATCCCTTCTCTGGGTGACACCTCGTGATCTCTGACCTCTTGGGTGGCACTGGGGACATTGGGGACACCAGGACCTCTTCCCTTGGGTGGCACTGGGACATGGGGGACATTGGGACACCTTCTCTGGGTGACACCTCGTTATCTCTTGACCTCTTGGGTGACAATGAGGGCACTGGAACCCCTTCCCTGGGTGGCACTGGGGACACTGGGACCCCTTCCCTTGGGGACAATGGGGACACTGGGGACAATGGGGACATTGGGGACAGTGGGATCCCTTCTCTGGGTGACACCTCGTGATCTCTTGACCTCTCGGGTGACAATGGGGACATTGGGGACACCAGGACCTCTTCCCTTAGGGACACTGGGGACACTGGGGACACCAGGACCTCTTCCCTTGGGGACACTGGGACATGGGGGACATTGGGATCCCTTCTCTGGGGGACACCTCGTGATCTCTGACCTCTTGGGTGGCACTGGGGACATTGGGACCCCTTCCCTTGGGGGACAATGGGGACACTAGGGACAATGGGATCCCTTCTGTGGGTGACACTGGGGACACTGGGACATTGGGGACAGCAGGACCTCTTCCCTTGGGTGGCACTGGGGACACTGGGACCCCTTCCCTGGGGACACTGGGACATGGGGGACACTGGGACACCTTCTCTGGGTGACACCTCGTGATCTCTGACCTCTTGGGTGACAATGAAGACACTGGGACCCCTTCCCTTGGGGACAATGGGACCCTTTCCCTTGGGGGGGACACCTCGTGATCTCCAAATCCCCCCAAGGGACAATCGCGACACTGCGACCACTGCCTCTGGGGACACTCCGCCATCTCTGACCCCTCGGGGGACAGAGGGGACCGGACACTGACCAATGACCCCGTGACCCCTGACCTGAGGGACCTGCGTGACTTGGGGGACACTGGGGACACTAATCCCTGACCTGGGGGGACACTGACCCCCGGCCTGGGTTGCCCCCGTGACGAATGACCCCAAATAAACCCTTTGAACGGCGCCGCCGCCACGAACGGACCCAAAATCGCCGCGATTCGCCCCAAAACCGCCGGGGGGCGGAGCCTAAGAGCGGTGACCACGCCCTACGCGCTGGTGATTGGCTGGAGCTGCGCGTCCATCACTCAGTGGGCGGGGCGGCGCGGAGCACGCGGCTCCCCTCTCGTGATTGGCTGAAGCCGCCTGTCCATCACCCAATGGGCGGGGCAGCGTGGCGCTCTCGTCTCCCCACTGGTGATTGGCTGGGCCGCTGCGTCTATCAACCAGTGAACGGGGCGCTTGCGAGTCACGCGGGACAGGGCGCCCTCTGATTGGCTGAGGACGGAGGGGCGGCACTTCCGGGAACGCGGCGGGAGCGCGGCGTGCGGGACCGGGAGGAACCGGGAGGGTCCCGGAGGGGTCGAGCCGCCCCCGGCACGTCCCGCAGCGGCTCGGAGCCTCTCCGAGGCGTCTCCCGGGACCAATCCCGGTGTCGTTGCCGTTCCCGTGACCGTTCCCGGTTCTGGGCTCCGGTGCGGCCGCCATGGGCCGCCGCAAGTCGAAGCGGAAGCCGCCGCCTAAGAAGAAGATGACGGGGACGCTGGAGACGCAGTTCACGTGTCCCTTCTGTAACCACGAGAAGTCCTGCGACGTCAAGATGTGAGCGGGGGACACCGGGGACCGGGGGGACACCGGGGACCGGGGGGACACCGGGGACGGGACGCGGGGATGGGCGACAGCGGAGGAGCCCGGGGAGGAGCGACATGGACGGGGATGGTACCGGGGAGGGCGGTCACGGGGACACTCGGTGGCCTCGGTGTGTGTGTGTGGGGGGGGGGTCGGGACCGGAACCGGGACCGGAACCGGGACCGGAGGGGGTCACGACCCTCCCGTTCCCACCCCCCCCCCCCTCCCGCAGGGACCGCGCCCGCAACACCGGGGTGATCTCGTGCACCGTGTGCCTGGAGGAGTTCCAGACCCCCATCACCTGTATCCTTACCGGGACCCCTCCCCCCCGCCCCCCGCCCCACCGGGACCCCCCCTGAGCCTCCCCCGCGTTGGAGCCTTAACGGCGCCCGCAGATCTCTCGGAGCCCGTGGACGTTTACAGCGACTGGATCGACGCCTGCGAGGCGGCCAATCAGTGACAGCGGCGCTGTCCCCAAGCCCCGCCCCCCGGCCGGGTGACAACGCCCCCCAGGGACACGGTGGCACCTCATGGTGACACCCCCAGGGACTCGGTGACATCCCCAGGATTGTGACACCCCCAGGAGTTGGTGACAGCTCATGGTGACACCCCCAGGACTTGGTGACACCCCCAGGACACGGTGACACCCCCAGAACTTGGTGACACCTCATGGTGACACCCCCAAGGACTTGGTGACATCCCCAGGACACAGTGACACCCCCAGGACATGATGACACCTCATGGTGACACCCCCAGGACTCGGTGACACCCCCAGGGACCTGGTGACACCCCCAGGACTTGGTGACACCTCATGGTGACACCCCCAGGAGTTTGTGACACCCCCAGGGACTCTGTGACACCCCCCACGACTCGGTGACACCCCCAGGACACGGTGACACCTCATGGTGACACCCCCAGAACTCTGTGACACCCCCAGGAGTTGGTGTCACCCCCAGGGACTCGGTGACACCCCCAGCACCCACTGTGGGGGTGGCATTTGTCCCCCCCCCCTCAGGACACGAGCCCTGTCCTTGTCCCCAGGGGGGGACACGGGGACATCGGGACGGGCCCGGCGCGGTTTTTTGGCAGAGCCCCCCCCCCAGAATAAAACCCCCCCCGAGCTGTGTCCCTGCCCTGTCTCTTTGTCCCTTTTTGGGGGTTTTTGTCCCTTTTTTTTGTCCCTGGCTGTCCCCACAGCAGCGTCACCTTTGTCACCTTTGCGTGTGGCTTTTATTGTGCCTCGGTGGCTTCACACGTGGCAGGGGCTGAACCCCCCCGGGGCCGGTCCTGGGGACACTCCCAGCACTGTCCCCTCCCTTGGGGACAATCCCAGCACTGTCCCCCCCCTCCCGGTGCTGCTCCCGGTGCCGGTTCCCCCGGTTCTGGTTCTCCCGGTGCCGATCCCGGTGCCGGTCTCGGGATTCCATCCCCACCAGGATCAACCCCGGGCTGCAGCCCGGCCCTGCTCCCGGTGCCGGTTCCCCTGGGGGTCGATCCCGGTACCGATCCAGCCCCGGTGCCGATCCCAGTGCCGGTTCCCCCGGGGGCTGATCCCGCCCCGGTGCCGATCCTGGTGCTGATCCCGGTACCGATTCAGCCCCGGTGCCGATCCCGGTGCCGGTTCCCCCGGGGGCTGATCCCGGTTCCGATCCTGCCCCGGTGCCGATCCAGCCCCGGTGCCGGTTCCCCTGGGGGCCGATCCCGGTACCGATCCAGCCCCGGTGCCGGTTCCCCCGGGGGCCAGTCCCGGTGCCGATCCCGGTACCGATTCAGCCCCGGTGCCGATCCCAGCCCCGGTGCCGATTCTGGTGCCGATTCCCCCGGGGGCCGATCCCAGCCCCGGTGCCGATTCTGGTGCCGATTCCGGTACCGATTCAGCCCCGGTGCCGATCCAGCCCCGGTTCCCCCGGAGGCCGATCCCGCCCCGGTGCCGATCCCGCCCCGGTGCCGATCCAGCCCCAGTGCTGATCCCGGTGCCGGTTCCCCTGGGGGCCGATCCCGGTACCGATTCAGCCCCAGTGCCGGTTCCCTCGGGGGCTGATCCCGGTTCCGATCCAGCCCCGGTGCCGATCCCGGTGCTGGTTCCCCTGGGGACTGATCCCGCCCCGGTGCCGATCCGGTGCCGGTGCCGATCCAGCCCGGGGGCCGATCTCAGCCCCGGTGCCGATCCAGCCCCGGTTCCCCCGGGTGCCGATCCCGATCGCGGTGCCGATTCCCAGCCCTGGTGCCGATCCCGGTGCCGGTTCCCCCGGTGCCGATCCAGCCCCGGTGCCGATCCCAGCCCCGCTTCCCCTCTCCGGGCTGCGGCAGCGGGGCCGGGCCGATCCGGGGCCGGTTCCCCCGGGGGCCGATCCCAGCCCCGGTGCCGATCCCGGTTCCGATCCGGGGCCGATCCGGACCGGGCCGGAAGCAGCCGGTGAGGAGCAGCAGCAGCAGCAGCAGCGGTGTCGCGGGGGTTGCAAGCGCGGCGGCGGCGGCGGCGGGAGGAGGGAGAGGGAGGAAAAGAGGGAGGAAGGGAGGGGGAAAGGACGGAACCGCTTCGCCGGCGGCTACTGCGAGTTGTAGAGGTGCCCGTCGTAGCCGTCGTGGCCCAGCAGCTCGGGCCCGCCGCAGTATTTGGGGTCGTAGACCTGGCGGGGCAGCCCGTAGACGGTCATGCCCTGCTGGGACGCGCCCTTGTTGCTGCCCATCTGCAGGCCGATGGTCATGGTGTCGCAGTGCTCCATGCCCAGAGCCGGCTCGAAGATCTGCCGCTTGGTGCCCGGCGCCGTCATCCCCGCCTGGATGGAGCACCGAGCCCCCGGGAGGGACGGAGGTGTCACCTGGAGGTGGTGGCGGCCACGCCCGAGGGAGGCGGGGTGTGCTGGGCGGGTGGTTGTGTTCTCTCCCCTCCCCGCCCCGTCCTCTCTTTGTGCCCAAATGTCCCCAAAATTCCTGGATTTCCCGCTCAAAGTCACTTTGTCACCCCGCTTCAGGGTCCCTGGGGGTGTCTGGGTCACCAGCTGGGACGGTGGCACCTCAGGGACCCCTCGGAGGTGTTTGTGTTCTCCCTTCCTCGCTCCGTCCTCTCTTTGTGCCCAAATGTGCCCGAAGTTCCTGGATTTTCTACTCAAAGTCACTTTGTCACTCCGCTTCGGGGTCCCTGGGGGTGTCTGGGTCACCAGCTGGGATGGTGGCACCTCAAGGAGCCCTCGGGGGTCTCTGTGTTCTCCTCTCTGGCCTCTCTTTGTGCCCAAATGTGCCCAAAGTTCCTGGATTTCCCACTCAAAGTCACTTTGTCACCCCAGTCCGGGGTCCCTGGGGGTGTCACCCCTTGTCTGGGTCACCAGCTGGGACGGTGGCACCTCAGGGACCCCTCGGAGGTGTTTGTGTTCTCTCCCCACCCCTCCTCCTCCTCTCCTTGTGCCCAAATGTCCCCAAAATTCCTGGATTTCCCGCTCAAAGTCACTTTGTCCCCCTGGTCCAGGACATCCAAGTCCCCTGGTGCCATCCCTCCCCACGTCCCTGTGTCCCCAAAGGTGGCAGTGTCCCCACATCCCTGTGTTCCCCCCAGGACTGGCAGTTTCTCTGTGTCCCCTCAGGGCTGGGCAGTCTTTCCGTGTCCTTGTGTCCTGGTGTCCTCCTGTCCTCATGTCCCCATATCCCCATGTCCCTGTGTCCCCATGTTCCTGTATCCCCTTGTCCCCATGTCCATGTGTCCTGGTGTCCCCATGTCCCCATGTCCACCTGTGTCCATGTTCCTGTATCCCCATGTCCCCCTGTCCCCGTGTCCCCTGTCCCCACCTGGCTGGCCCCTTTGTTGGTGCCCATCTGGAGGCTGATGGTGGCCTGGTCCAGGGGTTGGTCGGTGCCCAGTTTGGGGTCATACTGGTGTCCCCATGTCCCCATATCCCTGTGTCCCAATGTCCCCGTGTCCCTGTCCCCATATCCCTGTGTCCCCATGTTCCTGTATCCCGTTGTCCCCATGTCCATGTGTCCTGGTGTCCCCATGTCCCCATGTCCACCTGTGTCCATGTTCCTGTATCTCCATGTCCCCATGTCCTGGTGTCCCCATGTCCCAGTGTCCCCATGTCCCCCTGTCCCCTGTCCCCACCTGGCTGGCCCCTTTGTTGGTGCCCATCTGGAGGCTGATGGTGGCCTGGTCCAGGGGTTGGTCGGTGCCCAGTTTGGGGTCGTACAGGTGCCGCCGTGTCCCGTACGCCGTCATGCCCTGCTGGCTGGCGAACTTGTTGGTCCCCATCTGGGGGGACAGCCATGGCCACGGTGTCACCAGCTGGCCCATCACCCCCCCCCAGGTGTCCCCCCCAGGTGTCCCCAGGTGTCACCTGCAGCCCGATGATGTTCCTGCCCTCGCGCAGCTTCTCGGGGTGGAAGCGCCGCTGCTGCTTCTCCGCGTATTTCACCCCCAGCCCCACGTTGTTCCCCTTTGTCTTGGCCTGGCGGAGAATGGGAGGGGTCAGGGGGCTCCACCAGACCCCAAACACCCACCCCAGACCCCAAATAACCTCCCCAGATTCCAAATACCTTCCTCAGATCCCAAACACCTGCTCCAGACCCCAAACACCCTCCTCAGACCCCAAACACCCTCCCCAAATCCCAAACACCTTCCCCAGACTCCAGACCCCAAACACCTTCTCCAAACCCCAAATACCCACCCCAGACCTCAAATACCCTCCCCAGATCCCAAATAACCTCCCCAGATTCCAAACAACTTCCCCAGACCCCAAACACTTTCTCCAGACCCCAAACACCTTCTCCAAACCCCAAATCCCCTCCCCAGACCCCAAACCCCTCCTCAGGATCCCCCCCCAGGTGCAGCAGCAGCAGCAGTGCGTGGCCGATGTCCCCTAAGGGGACACGAGGACCCTCCAGACCCTCCCAGACCCACAAATCCCCCCAGAACCCCCCCAGGACCCCCGGGGGGCTCACCTGGCTGGCGAGGGCGATGAGGGTGGACTGCACCTGGGTGTGGTTGGTGTTCTCAAAGAGGTCGTTGGCCTCGAAGATGTCGTGGGGCTTCACCCCGTAGCGCGTGATGGCCTTCAGGAAGTTCCCGATGTTCTCCAGCTGGGACAGCCGAGGGGACGGGAGAGGGGATTGGGGTCAGAGCCCACCCCCAGACCCGCCCCAAACTCTCCTGGGGGTTTGGGATCAGAGCCCACCCCCAGACCCGCCCCAAACTCTCCTGGGGGTTTGGGATCAGAGCCCACCCCTGGGCCCTCCAAAAATCCGAGGTTTGGGGTCAGAGCCCACCCCCAGACCCACCCCAAACTCTCCTGGGGGTTTGGGATCAGAACCCACCCCTGAGCCCTCCAAAAATCCGAGGTTTGGGGTCAGAGCCCACCCCCAGACCCACCCCAAACTCTCCTGGGGGTTTGGGGTCAGAACCCACCCTTGGACCATCCCCAAAGCCCGGGATTTGGGGTCAGAGCCCACCCTCAGACCTGCCCCAAACTCTCCTGGGGGTTTGGGGTCAGCCCACCTGCAGATCCTCCCCAAAGCCCGGGGGTTTGGGGTTGGAGCCCACCCTTGGACCCTCCCCAGTGTTTGGGGTCAGAGCTCAGCCCCAGCCCAGGGTTTGGGGTCTCCCCTCACCTTGTGCCAGTTCTGGACGGGTTCGTTCACCTTCGGCACCGAGCCCGGCTGCAGTTTGTTGATGAGCCTGGGGGAGGTCAGCACAGGTGGGGTCAGCACAGGTGAGGTCAGCACAGGTCACTCAGGTGAGGTCAGCTCAGGTGGGGTCAGCACAGGTGGGGGGTCAGCACAGGTGAGGTCAGCACAGGTGAGGTCAGCACAGGTGGCGTCAGCACAGGTGAGGTCAGCACAGGTCACTCAGGTGGGGTCAGCTCAGGTGGGGTCAGCACAGGTGAGGGGTGGTCCTCAGGATGACCCCAGCACCCAGCCAGGCTTGGGGTGCAGGGGGGGACAGGCACAGCCTGGTCAGCGCCAGTGCTGGGGACGGGCTTGTGGTCAGCAGAGGTCAAGGGTCAGGGGTCAAGGTTAAAATTGGGCTGGGGGACAGGGTTGTGCTCAGCAGAGGTCAAGGGTCAGGGGTCAAGGTTAAAACCAGGCTGAGTTCCCAGACTCAGGGTGCCCGGGCTCAGGGGTTGGGGGGGGGGGGACACGGTGACAGCCCGGTCAGCCCTGGGGACACAAAGCTGGGGTCACGCGGGGTCAGGGGTCAGCCCTGGGGACACAAAGCCGGGGTCACGCGGGGTCAGAGGTCATACTCGCAGAGGATGACCCCGTCCTTGAGCCCGTCCATGAAGTTGTCCCCGATCCGGCGTCCCGTGGTCCCCTCGATCCAGGCACGGAGCTCCCTCTCGTGCTGGGGGTCGTACTTCTGCGCCAGCTGCGGGGGGGACACGGGGACACGGGGACACGGCCAGGGGGTCAGGGAGCATGGGGGACACCGTGGAGGGGCACCAGGGGGACGTGGGGACAGCGCCGGGGGGTCAGGGAGCACGGGGACACCGCCACGGGGACATGGGGACATGGGGACACGGACAGGGGGACATGGGGACAGCACCAGGGGGTCAGAGAGCACGGGGACAGCACCAGGGGGTCAGAGAGCACGGGGACAGCACCGGGGGGGACACAGGGACACCGCCAGGGGGGCATGGGGACACTGTCAGGGGGTCAGGGAGTATGGGGACAGCACAAGTGGGACATGGGGACACGGACAGGGGGACGTGGGGACATCGCCAGGGAGTCGGTGGGCACGGGGACAACACCGGGGGGACACAGGGATGTAGGGACATGGACAGGGGTACACGGGGACACCTCCAGGGGGACGTGGGGACACTCTCAGGGGGTCGGGGAGTATGGGGACAGCCCAATAGGGACACGGGGACACCGCCAGGGGGACGTGGCGGCGCGGAGAATGTGGGTGACACCGTCACGGCGACAAGGGGACATTGACGGGGACAGCAGTGTCCAGCAGGACGGGGAAGATGTGGGGGACACCGCTGGGAACACCAGGGACAACGCCAAGGGGGACACCGGGGACACCGCTGGCGACACCGGCGACACATCCCCGCCATAAACGGGGCCACGCCGAACGCGGGGGGCGGGCGGGAGAAGAGCCGAGCACCGACAATCCCCGGTCTCCCCGTTTTTTTTTTCCCCACCCCGGTTCTCCCGGGAGGGGCGGAAAGAGCCGGGATAGACCCCGGGGGTGCCCGTCCCGCCACCCCCCCCGCTCCCCTCCGGCCCCCCCCGCCCCCCCGGGAGCGGCGGGCGACCGGGCCGGCCGAACCTTTGCCCATATATAGCCCCGGCCCGGGGCCGCCGCCGCCCGCCCGCCGCGCTCCGCCGCCTTATAAGGGCTCACGGCGGGGCCGGGGGGCTCCGGGGCCCCCCCCCGGGGCCGCCGATCTTCCCCCTCCCCCCCTCCGTTAACCCTTGATGGACCCCCCCCCCACCCCCTCCCCACGCCGAACCGCCCCCCCCCCCGTTAACCCTTCACGGGGCGGACACCGGCTCCCCCCCCTCCCGTGATCCCCGGTGTCCTCCCCGCGCGCCGTTCCGGTGTCGCCCCCTCCCCTGCTCAGCCTCGGAGTGGGGGGGGAACCCCGGTGTCGCCCCCTCCCCTCCCGCCTGGACCCCGGTGCTCGTCACCTCCCGCTTACCGGAGGGACCGGGGAGGGGGTGCGGAGCTTCCCGGGCAGCCCAACCCCTTCCCCGGGAAACCGGAGCCCGCTGGGACCCCCGGAGAGGGGACGGGACACCCCCCGGTGCCGCCCCCGGTGCCCGTCCCCGGTTCCCTCCCCGGGGCAGCACCAGGGACAGCGCCGGGTCCCGCCCCCGCTCCCGCCGGGTCCTGCCGCGACCCCCGCCCGCCTCCGGTGCTGCCGCCGCACCCCCGGGGGAGATGGGTCGCGGACCCTCCCGGTTCCCCCCGGTTCGGTTCGGTTCGGTGCCGCTCACCTTGTTCTTCACCTCGGCCGACAGCCCGTAGGCCGGGCCGCGGTTGAAGTGCGCGTTGGACATTTCGGGGGGCCCGGTGTGGTGGAAGGGGGTCTCGGTGGGTCCGGTGGGGGGGGGGGTGGCGCCGGTTCGGAGCTGTCCCGGGTGGGTTCGGAGCTGTCCCGGTGCCCTCGGGTCGGGTCGGTGCCCTCGGTCGCTCCCTCCCGGTCCCGTTCCCGTCGCCGCCGCCGCCGCCACTTTTAAAAGTGGGCGGTGGGCGCGGAGCCCCCCCCGGCCCGGGCCGGCCGCAGCCAATCCGCGCCCTCCGCCGCGCTGACGTCACGGCGGGGCGGGTGATGGCGTCATTTTTTCCACATTTAGCGGGGGGGATCCCGGAGAGGAGGGGGTAGGGGGGGGGGAATCCCGGAGTGGGGGGAGTCCCGGAGCGGCCCCCCCCCGCCCCAAATCCGCCCTTTCCCGCTCTCCCCCTCCCACCGGACACCGCCGTCCCCGCTCCAGGTCACCTGGGTGTCCCCCCACCCAGAGCGGGGACCCCCTCAGGACAGCGGGGACTCCCCCGGGATGCCCAGGGGGACCCCCCCCCCCCTCCGGCTCTTCCCCGGACCCCCCCCCTCCCGCGGACCCCCCCCCCCCCCCCGGGACACCGCGGTTCGTCCCCCGCCGCGTCCCCCCCCTCCCGCTGCCGTCACCGGATCGGACTCCGCCGCCCCCTCGGGGGGAGCACACGACTCGTCACGGGTGGGGAATGTCCCCCTCCCCCTCCCCCTCCGCCGGTCCGTCCCCTCCCCCACCCCGCGCGACTCCGAGACCCCCCCCCCCCCACCCCGGGACTGGGGGGGGGACACCCGGGATCCCCCCGCCCCCCTCAGGGATTTGGGGAACACCTCGCCCCCCCCCCCCCCGCCCTGCCCCCGCCGGAGCTGCCGTTCCCGTTGAGCGGCTCTGACGTCATCGTTAAACCCCCCCCCCGTGACGTCACCGCGTGTCCCCGGCCCTGAGCTCATCCCGGGGTCCCTCTGTGACGTCACGGGGGAACCCCCTCCGAGCCCCGCCCCCACTCCGCGCTCTGCCCGCCAATCGCCGCGCGGCTTTTCCCCGCGGGTTGTGACGAGCGCGGCGATTGGCCGAGAGGGCAGGTCCCACCCCCCCCGACCCCGCAGAGCGCGGGGGTCAGAACCAAGATGGCGGCGCCCAGCGAGGCGGCCCGGCGTGGGGACAGCGGGGCTGGGCCGTGACATCGCGACACCGCGACAGCCCCGGCGACATGAGGCTGAGCTGCCTCCGGGCGCTGCCCCGCAGCTTCTGGGGCGGCCGCGGAGTTCCAGAGGTGCGGGGGTGTCCGGCGGGCGCGGGGGACAGCGGGGACACGGCGGGGGAGGAGGGGACAGGCGACAGCGGGGGCGCGGAGGGACACGGAGGGGACAAGGGGGGGACAAGGGGGGGACAGCTGTGGTGACATCTTTCCTCTCCCCCCTCCCCGCAGCTGTGCCGGAGCTTGTGCCAGCGCCCCGCGCGTGTCCCCGCTGAGGGAGGTGACACCCCGAAGCCTGGCGGGGCCCGGGAGCGCCACCGCGCAGAGGGTGACACCCCGAGGGGTGACACCTCCGGCGGCGACACCTCGGCGTGGTTCCGCCAAACGGGGGACAATGAGAGCCACCCCCGGTACCGGCACCGCCCCCGGGGCCCTCTGGGAGGTGGTGACACCTTCAGGGGTGGCACCTTCGGGGGTGCGACCTTAGGAGGTGACATCTCCAGGGGTGGTGGCACTGCCGGGGCCGCCGCCACCTCAGGGAGAGGTGACACCTTCGGGGGTGGCACCTCGGGGGCTGCCACCTCCGGGGGTGACACTTTCAAGGATGAAACCTCCAGGGGCGACACCTCGGGGGCTGACACCTTCGAGGGTGGCACCTCAAGGGGTGACACCTTCGGGGGTGCCACCTCGAGGGGTGACACTTTAAAGGATGGAGCCTCAAAGGACGACACCTCACGGGGTGACACCTCAAGGGGCGACACCTCGGGGGGTGACACCTTCAGGGCTGAAGCCTCAAGGGGTGACACCTTCGGGGGTGCCACCTCGGCGGGTGACACCTCGGGGGGCTCCACCTCCGACCCCTCACCCCCCCGCCCCTCTCTGCGCCACCTCCGCCGCCACACCCGCCACCACCCCGGTGACAACGACCACGACGGTGACGGCGACAACGACCGTGACGGTACCGGGGCGTTCCGAGCGGCTCTGCGGGCCGCCGAGCGCTCTCCCCCGGCCCGAGGCGGGCGGCTGGCGCTGGTGGAGGCGGCGCTGGCGGCGATGCCGGCGCTGGGCGTGGAGCGCAGCCTGAGCGCCTACAAAGCGCTGCTGCGGCTGCTGCCCCGCGGGCCCTGGGTGCCCCGGGGGCCGCTGCAGCGCCTGCTCTTCCCCTTCCCGCGGCAGCAGGAGTGCGGGCTGCGCCTGCTGGAGCAGATGGAGCGATACGGTGCGTGGGTGGCAGGGGGTGGTGGCATCTTTTAGGGGTGTCGCCGGTGTCGCCTCGCCCCTGTGCCCTGCTCTGTGTGTGTGTGTTCCCACCCCGTCCCTGTGTCGCTTGTCGCCGCGATGTCCCCCTTCCGTGTCCCCAACGTTCCTGGTGTGGGTCTCTGCCGCTGTGGCCTCCATGTCCCCGACGTTCCCACTGTCCCCTCCGTGTCCCCGATGTTCCCAAGGTCCCCTCCGTGTCCCCAATGTTCCCGGTGTGGCTCCCTGCCGCTGTCCCCTCCGTGTCCCCAACATTCCCGGTGTCACCTGTGGCCCCGGTGTGGGTTCCTGCCACTGTCCCCTCCGTGTCCCCCACGTTCCCGGTGTGGGTTCTTGCTGCTGTCGCCCTCGGTGTCCCCAACGTTCCCAAGGTCCCCTCCGTGTCCCCGATGTTCCCGGTGTGGGTTCTTGCTGCTGTCCCCTCCGTGTCCCCAACGTTCCCGGTGTCACCTGTGCCCCGGTGTGGCTCCCTGCCACTGCCCCCTCCGTGTCACCGATGTTCCCAAGGTCCCCTCTGTGTCCCCGACGTTCCCGGTGTCACCTGTGCCCCGGTGTGGCTCCCTGCTGCTGTCCCCTCCATGTCCCCAACGTTCC
Organism: Phylloscopus collybita; assembly: GCA_027886175.1. NCBI lineage: Eukaryota > Metazoa > Chordata > Aves > Passeriformes > Phylloscopidae > Phylloscopus > Phylloscopus collybita. Next base: position 106,404 of record JAJNNQ010000244.1, read on the forward strand.
CGGTGTGGGTTCTTGCTGCTGTCGCCCTCGGTGTCCCCAACATTCCCAAGGTCCCCTCTGTGTCCCCGATGTGGCTCCTGTGTCACCTGTGGCCCTGGTGTGGCTCCCTGCCGCTGTCCTCTCCGTGTCCCCAATGTTGTTGATGTTCCCCAGTGTCTCTGCGGTGTCCCCGATGTCCCCAGCGTCCCCAATGTCTCCAAGGTCCCCTCAGTGTCCCCTCGCTGTCCCCCAGGGGTGGTTCCGGACGCCGAGGCGCGGCTCCCGCTGCTGTCCCCTCAATGTCCCCGCTGTCCCCTTGTCCCCAATGTCCTCAGTATCCCCAATGTCCCTGCTGTCCCCAGTGCCCCCCACTGTCCCCTCAATGTCCTTGCTGTCCCCCAGGCGTGGTTCTGGACGCCGAGGCGCGGTTCCCGCTGCTGTCCCCTCAGTGTCCCTGCTGTCCCCATGTCCCCAATGTCCCCTCGCTGTCCCCCAGGGGTGGTTCCTGACACCAAGGCATGGTTCCTGCTGCTGTCCCCATGTCCCCAATGTCCCCTCGCTGTCCCCCAGGGGTGATTCCGGACGCCGAGGCGCGGTTCCTGCTGCTGGGGGTGTTCGGGCCGCGCAGCCGGCCGGCGCGGAAGCTGCAGCGGCTGCAGTTCTGGCTGCCGCGCTTCCGCCACCTGGACCCGCACCCGCTGCCCCCCGGGCCGCTGCCCCCCGGCCTGGCGGCCGCGCAGATCGGCCTGAGGCGCATGGCCGGGGACCCCAAAGCCACCGTCACCGTGGTCCAGGTGGGCACCGGCACTGCGGGGACACCTGAAGGGGATGGGGACGTGGGGGGGGGGTGGCCCTGTGGTGACCAATGCCCCCCCATGGTGTCCCCTCCCCGCAGCGGCCGGTGCCGGAGACGGGGGAGGATGAAGGCTCCGTGCAGCCCTTCATCGTCAGTGAGTGCCCCGGGGGGGTGGGGGGGGGGGTGGGGGTGGGTTTGGGGGCTCTCTGGAGGGTTGGGGTGCCCAGGGTGGCTCTGTCAGGGGGTTTGGGGTCCCCAGGGTGGGGGTTTGAGGTTGGGTTTGGGGTTGGGTTTGGGGTCCCTTGGGTGGCTCTGTGAGGGGTTTGGGGTCCCTTATTTGGTTTGGGGTCCCTTGGGTGGCTGTGTGAGGGGTTTGGGGTTGGGTTTGGGGTCAGGTTTGGGGTCCCCAGGATGGCTCAGTGAGGGGGTTTGGGCTCAGGTTTGGGACCAGGTTTGGGATCAGGTTTAGGATCAGGTTTAGGATCAGGTTTAGGATCAGATTTGGGATCAGGTTTGGGATCAGGTTTAGGATCAGGTTTAGGATCAGATTTGGGATCGGGTTTGGGATCGGGTTTAGGGTCAGGTTTGGGATCAGGTTTGGGGTCCCTAGGGTGGCTCAGTGAGGGGGTTTGGGGTCGGGTTTGGGATCAGGTTTAGGATCAGGTTTGGGCTCACGTTTAGGATCAGGTTTGGGACCAGGTTTAGGACCAGGTTTAGGCTCAGGTCTGGGCTCAGGTCTGGGCTCCCCAGGCTGCCGTCCCCAGCTGTCGCGGTGTCCCCAGGCTGGCAGGGCCCGGAGCAGCAGGAGCTGCTGCAGCAGCACGACCCCTCCAGGCCGGTGTTCGTGGAGGGGCCCTTCCCCCTCTGGCTGCGCGGGACCCTCCTCAGATATTTCGTGCTGCGGGGGGACCCCCTGCCCCCCGAGCTGAGGGTGAGAGACCCCCAGAGGCAGGCCAGGTGTGCGGGGACACCCCCGAAACCCCCACACCTGGGACCCGACGGTTTGCAGTAAGGTTGGGAGGTCCCCAGTGAACAGTGACCCTAAACACTAACCCTAACCATAAACCCTAAACCTGCCTCTGAACCCTAACCCTAAACCCTAACACTAAATCCTAATCCTAAACCCTAAGCCTGACACAAACCCCTAACCCTAAACCCTAAACCTTAAACCCTAACCCTAACACAAACCCCTAACCCTAAACCCTAATCCTAAACCCTAACCCTTAATCCTAAACCCTAATCTTAAACCTAACCCTAAACCCTCTACCTTAAACCCTAACCCTAACATGAAACCCTAACCCTGACACAAACCCCTAACCCTAAACCTAATCCTGACAGTAAACCCTGACACTAAACCCTAAACCCTAACCCCTAACTCTAAACCCTAATCCTGACACTAAACCCTAACCCTAAACCCTAATCTTAAACCCTAAACCCTAAACCTGACACTAAACCATAACCTTAAACCCTAACCCTAAATCTTAAACCCTAACCCTAAACCCTAACCCCTAACCCTGACACTAAACCCTAACCCAAAAACCCTAATCCTAAACCCAAACCCTAAACCCAAACCCTAAAGCCTAAAGCCTAAAGCCTGACCCCCAGAACATTCCAGAACCCCCCCAAACCCCCCAGAACATTCCAGAACCCCTCAAACCCCCCCCAAACCCCCCAGAACATTCCAGAACCCCCCCAAACCCCCCCAAACCCCTCCCCAGGATCCCCCCCCGGACCCCGAGCGCAGTTTTTACTTCCCCCTCCACCTGGAGCTGGAGCTGGAGCGCGGCCCCTGGGACGACGACGACTTCCAGGTGGACGAAGGTGATTTTGGGGGGGGTCAGGTGGGTTTGTTGTTTTTTTTGGGGAGGGGGTGGGGGGTCTGGCTGACCTCCTCTCCCCTCTGCAGTGGAGGAGGGTCCCGTCTTCGCCCTGTGCGTGGCGGGGGCCGGCGACCGGCGCACCTTGGCCAGGTGGATCTCGGCGCTGCAGCGGCAGAACCCGGTGCTGGGCACGGCCCCCGTGGTTTTCCGCCTCTCTCAAACCATTGGGGACCCCCAGGAAGGACCCCAGACCCCTCAGCTGAGCCCTGGGACCCCCCCGGGGGTAGCGCTGGAGCCCCCCGAGGGTGGGGAGCCGAAGGGAGACCCCTCCCCGAAAAGAGGGGGGGAATAAAGAAACGGTGCTGCTGTGGATGGAGAGGGGGGAGTGGTGAATTTGGGGGGGTGGGTTTGATTGGGGGGGGGGGGTTGTGGTCACGGGAATGGATTTTGGGGGTCGTGCCCCCCCCCCCCCCAGCCCCCCAAACCCGGCTGGTGCTGGGTGAGTTTGGGGAGCCCAGGGGGAGATTGGGGGGGGGGACCGGGAGGGAGTCGTGTCTCCCTTTGAAGCTGGGGGGGGTCCCCGGTGAGTTTTGGGGGTACCCACTGAATTCTGGGGGTCCCTGGCGAGTTTTGGGGGTCCCGGGTGAGTCGCGGGGGGGTTCCCCAAGAGTTCTGCGGGGGTCCCGGTGAGTTTTGGGGGTCCCCGAGAGTTCGGGGGGGGGTCCCCGGTGAGTTTTGGGGGTACCCACTGAATTCTGGGGGTCCCCTGATGAGTTTTAGGGGTTTCTGGTGAGTTCTGGGGGGGGTTCCCCGAGAGTTCTGGGGGTCCCTGGTGAGTCAGAGAGGGTCCCCGGTGAGTTTTGGGGGTGCGTGGTGAGTTCTGGGGATCCCTGATCAGTTCTGGGGGTCCCTGCTGAGTTTTGGGGGTCCCTGGTGAGTCGGGGGGGGGGGTCCCCGGTGAGTTTTGGGGGTTCCCGTTAACTTTAGTGTGGGGGGGGGGGGAGTCCCCAGCGAACAGCCGGGGGTCCCTGAGCCGCGCTACCCGCACACCTCACACCTGGTGCTTCACCTCAGGGCCGAGCCGCGCCGGGACCCCCATTTTGGGGTCTCTGCCCCCCCCACCTTGGGGACTCCACCCCCCCCCCCAAAAAAAAATTCCCGGGGGAGGTGGGGGAGAGAGCGCCGGGCCGCGCATGCGCACGGGAAGCGCCGCGCCGCCGTCGCCGCGCCGTGACGTCATCTCAGCGCGCCGCGGCATGAGCGCGGCCGAGCGCTGCCCCGGCGGCCCCGGGGCTCCCGGGGGTCCCGAACCCGGTGGGGGTCGCAAAGCTCGGGGCCGACCCCGCTTGACCGAGACGGACCGGGCTCGGCGACGCTTAGAATCGCGCAAGAAGTACGACGTGCGGCGGGTTTACCTGGGCGAGGCGCACGGGCCCTGGGTGGAGCTGAGGCGCCGCAGCGGGTGGAGCGATGCCAAGCTGGCGGCCTACCTGCTGGGGCTGGAGCGGGGGCAGCGCGCCGGGCGGCGCGGGTGAGCACCGGGGAGAGCGGGGGGGGGATCGCAGGGGTGCTGGGGAGGGGGGCGGCACCGCCGCGGGGTGTGGGGGGTGGTGGGAGAAGGGTCTGGGGGTGTGGGGGGCTCGGCCCCGGTGGGTCTGGGGGTGGCGGAGCGGCGGCGAGGCTCCGGGAGAGCGGCGGGGCGCTGTCCGCGGTGCTGAAGGGTGGTGTCGGCCTTTTCCTCCTCGTTCTCTTCATCGTTTTCCTCCTCATCCTCTTCCTCCTCATCCTCTTCTTCTTCTTTTCCTCATCTCCCTTCCTCTTCATCCCCTTTCTCTCTTCTCCGCTTCCGTCCCGTCCTTCTTTTCCTCTCCCGCGGCTCCTTCCTCTTCCTCAGGCCGGGCTGGGAGTGGTGGAAGAGGAGGAAGAGGAGGAGGAGGAAAACTGGGGGGTGGGAGGATGATGAGGGGTGAGGATGAGGAGTTAAAAAGCCCGGGGGAGGAGGAGGAGGAGGAGGAGGAAGGTCGGGTGGGAGGTGCAGAGGAAGGCGAAGGGGCGCCGGGGGTCCTGCAGAAGCCCCTTCCCCTTCTCCCATCCCTCCCCCCCCTCTCTCTCTCTCCCCGCAGCAAACCCTGGGAGCAGCTCCCCAAAAAACCCAAACGCAAGAAAAGTGAGTCTGGGGTCTGCACCCGACTTTTGGGGGGGGGTTGTACTTCACTTTTGGGGGGTCTGCCCGTGCCTTTGGGGGGTCTGTGCCCCACTTTGGGGGGTTCCACACCCGACTTTTGTGGGTCTGTGCCCCACTTTGAGAGGGTCTGCCCCTGACTTTGGGGGGTCTGTACCCGACTTTGGGGGTCTACCCGTGCTTTTGGGGGGTCTGTACCCCACTTCCAGGGGTCTGTCCCCCATTCCATGGGCTCTGACCCCCTCCCCTGACTGTGCCCGGTGCTGCCCCCGGTGCCCAGTTCCCGGTGCTCCCCCCGGTTCCTGGTGCTGCCCGCTGCCCCCCTGACCATGCCCGGTTCCTGGTGCTCCCCCCAGTGCCCGGTTCCTGCTGCCCCCCTGGTTCCCGGTGCTGCCTGGTGCCCCCCTGACCGTTCCCTGTTCACGGTGCTGCCCCCCCGACTGTGCCCGGTGCCCCCCGACCGTGCCTGGTGCCCCCCTGACTGTGCCCGGTGCCCCCCTGACTGTGCCCGGTGTCCCCCCAGTGCCTGGTTCCCGCTGCCCCCCCCGGTTCCCGGTGCTGGCCCGGTGCCCCCTGACCATTCCTGGTTCCTGGTGCTGCCCGGTGCCCCCCTGACCGTGCCCGGTGCCCCCTGACCGTGCCCGGTTCCTGGTGCTCCCCCCGGTTCCTGGTTCCCGGTGCTCCCCCTGGTTCCCGGTGCTCCCCCCAGTTCCCGGTGCTCCCCCCAGTTCCCGGTTCCCGGTGCTGCCCCCCTGACCGTGCCCGATGCTTCCCCGGTGCCCCCCCGACCATACCCGGTGCCCCCCTGACCGTTCCCGGTGCTCTCCCCGGTGCTCCCCTGCAGGGCGGCGGCGGAACGTGAACTGCCTGCGGCACGCGGTGATCTGGTACGAGGACCACCGGCAGCGCTGCCCCTACGAGCCGCGCCTGGCCGAGCTGGACCCCTCGGTGGGGCTCTACACCACGGCCGTGTGGCAGTGCGAGCGCGGCCACCGCTACTTCCAGGACCTGCACTCGCCCCTGCGGCCCCTCAGCGACTCCGAGGGCGACGAGGAGGAGGAGGAGGAGGAGGAGGGTCAGAGCCTGGGGGGGGGGGGAAAAGGGTTTTTTGGGGGGTGGGAGGGGTCTGGGGTCCGGTTCCCGCTGCCTCCCCTGGTTCCCGGTGCTGCCCACTGCCCCTGACCGTGCCCGGTGCCCCCCTGACCATGGGGGGTGTGGGAGGGGCAGAGAGGAGGGGTTGGGGGTCTTTGGGGGTGGTTTTTGGGGGTTGGGAGGAGGATTTTTGGATGGTCCAGCAGATTTTTTGGGGGGGGTGATGAGAGATTTTTTAGTGGCGGGGGTGGACACACAGTTTTGACGATCTGTGTTTAGAAAGGAAAGTTTGGGGGTCTTTGGGGATGGTTTTGGGGGCTGAGAGTAGAATTTTTGGGTGGCCCATCTTTTTTTGAGGGGGTGGGAGGGTCTGGGGGGTGTGGGAGGGGCAGAGAGGAGGGTTTGGGGGTCTTTGGGGGTGGTTTTTGGGGGCTGGGAGGAGGATTTTTGGATGGTTCAGATTTTTTTGGGGGGGTGGGAGGGGGTGGTTTATGGGGCTGGGGGTTCCTGGGGGTGTGGGAGGGGTAGAGAGGAGGGGGTTGGGGGTCTCTGGGGGTGGTTTTTGGGGGGTTGTTTTGAGGCTGGAGGAGGATTTTGGAATTTTTGGATGGTTCAGATTTTTTGGGGGGGGTGGGAGGGGTCCAGGAGGTGTGGGAGGGGCAGAGAGGAGGGGGTTGGGGGTCTCTGGGGGCTTTTGGGGGTGCTTTGAGGCTGGGAGGAGGATTTTGGAATTTTGGATGGTCCAGATTGTTTTGGGGGGTGTGGGAGGGGCAGAGAGGAGGGGTTTGGGGTCTTTGGGGGTGGTTTTTGGGGGCTGGGAGGAGGATTTTTGGGTGGTCCATTATTTTTAGAGGAGGTGGGAAGGGTCTGGGGGGTGTGGGAGGGGCAGAGAGGAGGGTTTGGGGGTCTCTGGGGATGGTTTTTGGGGGCTGTTTTGAGGCTGGGAGGAGATTTTTTGGATGCTCCAGGAGATTTTTTTTTGGGTGGGGGGGTCTGATGAGAGATTTTTTAGTGGGGGTGGGGACAGGACAGGACTGATTTTGTCTCCCCACGTTCAGACAGGAAGGTTTGGGGTCTCTGGGAGCTTTTTTTGGGGGGGCTGCCAGGAGAATTTTCAGATGCTCCAGCAGATTTTTTTTTTGGGGGGGGGGGGGTGTGATGAGGGATTTTTTAGTGGGGAGGGGGGCACAAACTCTTTCTGACCCTCCCCATTTCCTCCACAGCCCCCGGCTCCTCCTCTTCCTCCTCCTCCTCCTCCTCCTTCCCCTCGGGGGGCTGCAGCTCCGGCTCGGAGGCAGCACCGGGGGGGGGTCCCTCGGTGCCAGCCCCCCCCCATCCCGGGGGTCCAGCCCCTCCCCTTCCCGGGGGTCCGGCCCCCCCTGAGGCGCTGGAGGCCGTGGTTTGTGTCCCCCTGCCCCTGTGCCCGGCCCGGGGGGGCTGGAGGGGGGCGGCCCCCCCACCCTCCTGCAGGGACCCCCCCTCCTGATCCTGGCAGGGCCGGGCTATGAGGCCCTGGGGGGGCTGCAGCTGGAGGTGGGGGGGGGGCTGCTGGGAGGGGGGGGCGCTTTCCCAGCCCCCCCGGTGGAGCAGCACCTGCCCAAGACAGGTAAAGGGGGAGGGGGGGCTTGGTCTGGGGGGGCTTGGGGGTCGGGATTTGGGGGTTAGGGGGAGTTTGGGGTCAGGAATTGGGGGGAGCAATGGGGTCTGGGGGGGTTTGGGGTCAGGAATTGGGGGGGGTCAGTCTTGGGGGGGTTGGGGTCAGGAATTGGGGTCGGGGGAGTTTGGGGTCAGGAATTGGGGGGTCAGGAATTGCGGAGTTGGGGTCAGAAATTGGGGTTGGGGAGGTTTGGGGGTCAGGGGTTGGGGTCAGGGGGGGTTTGGGGGTTGGGATTTGGGGGATTCAGTCTGGGGGGGTTAGGGTCAGGGAAGGTTTGGGGGTCAGGAATTGGGGGGTCAGGGGGTTGGGTCAGAAATTGGGGTCGGGGGGTTTGGGGTCAGGAATTGGGGGGAGCAATGGGGTCTGGAGGGGTTTGGGGTCAGGAATTGGGGTCAGGGGGTTTGGGGTCAGGAATTGGGGATCAGGGAGGGTTTGGGGTCAGGAATTGGGGGGTCAGGGGGTTGGGGTCAGGAATTGGGGTCGGGGGGGATTTGGGGGTCAGGAATTGGGGGATTCAGTTTGAGGGGGTTTGGGGGTTGGGATTTGGGGTCGGGGGGGTTTGGGGTCAGCAGTTGGGGGGAGCAATGGGGTCTGGGGGGGTTTGGGGTCAGGAGTTGGGGGTTGGGGGGGTTTGGGGTCAGGATTTGGGGGTCAGGGAAGTTTTGGGGTCAGGAATTGGGGGGGGGAGGGCCCAATGAGGTCTGGGGGGATTTGTAGCTCCAGCCTGGGATGGCTCAGGTGAGATTGGGAGGGGTCTTGCGGGAGGGGGGTCTCACCGGCCCCACCCACTGCAGAGGAGGAGGAGGAGGACGCGGTGCTGAGGCTGAAGGAGGAGGAGGAGCTGCCCCCCCCCGCCGAGCCCCCCCCTCCGGAGCCCCCCCGGGAGCCCCCCCGGGAGCCCTCCCCGGCTGAGGAGGCCGAGGTGTCGACGATCATCTACGAGATCCCCAAAGAGCCTGAAAGGTCTGGGGGGGGTTTAGGGGGTCCCTGGGGGGGTTTAGGGTCCCTGGGGGGGGGTTAGGGGGTCCTTGGGGGGGATTTGGGGTCTCTGGGGGGGTTTAGGGTCCCTGGGGGGGTTAGGGGGTCCCTGGGGGGGGTTAGGGGTCCTGGGGGGGTTTAGGGGGTCCCTGGGGGGTTTAGGGGGTCCTGGGGGGGAGTTAGGGGGTCCCTGGGGGGTGGGATTTGGGATTGGGGGGGGTTTAGGGGGTCCCTGGGGGGGTTTGGGGTCCCTGGGGTGGGGTTAGGGGGTCCCTGGGGGGGTTTAGGGTCCCTGGGGGGGGGTTAGGGGGTCCTTGGGGGGGATTTGGGGTCTCTGGGGGGTTTAGGGTCCCTGGGGGGTTTAGGGGGTCCCTGGGGGGTTTAGGGTCCCTAGGGGGGTTTTTGGGGTCTTGGGGGGGTTTAGGGAGTCCCGGGGGGAGTTAGGGGTCCCTGGGGGGTGGGATTTGGGATTGGGGGGGGGATTTTGGGGATTGGGGGGGTTTAGGGGGTCCCTGGGGGGGTTTGGGGTCCCTGGGGTGGGGTTAGGGGGTCCTTGGGGGGGGATTTGGGGTCCCTGGTGGGGGGAGATTTGGGATTGGGGGGATTTTGGGGATTGGGGGGAGTTTAGGGGGTCCCTGGGGGGGTTTAGGGGTCCCTGGGGAGGGATTTTTGGGATTGGGGGGGCAGGGCCGGGGTTACCTGAGCACGTGGGGAAGGTGAGGGGTGGGGGGGGAGCACCTGGGAGGTTTTTTGGGGGGGGGGGTGGGGGTGGGGCTGTTTTCTGCAGAGAGATTCAAAGGAGCTGTTTTTGGGGAGGGGGTCTCAGGTGGGGTCAGACTCTCGTACCTGTCCTCCACCTGATGGGGGGGGCGGGACGACTCACCTGAGGCTGAAGGGGGGGACTCACCTGAGGGTGGGACTCACCTGAGGCTGAAGGGGGGACTCACCTGAGAGTGGGACTCACCTGAGGGGGGGGACTCACCTGAAGGTGAGACTCACCTGAGGGGGGGGACTCACCTGAGGGGGGGACTCACCTGAGGGTCTGCAGGCGCCGGAGGAGCAGGCGGGGCCGCGCCCCTCCCCGGACCCCGAGGACCCCCCCGAGCCCCTCACCTGTCCCTACGGGGGCTGCGGGCAGGAGTTCAGCGCTCTCAGCAGCTTCCAGGTGCTGAAACCCCTCCCTTACCTGTCCCAGATTCCCCTCTCACCTGTCCTGGACCCCTCCTGAGCCCCTCCTCTCTCCTCCCCCCCACCCCAGAGCCACGTGAACCTGGCGCACCGCAGGGGCCCGCAGCCAGGTGTGCCCCAGCCCGGCTGCGGGAAGAGGTTTTACCTGGCCAAGCACCTGCGGCGCCACATGGGCGTCCACTCAGGTGAGCCCCCCAGGTGTGTCCTGCTCAGGTGTGTCCCGCTCAGGTGTGCCCCTCTCAGGTGTGTTCTGCTCAGGTGTGCCCTGCTCAGTGAGGCCCCCAGGTGTGTCCCACTCAGGTGTGCCCACTCAGGTGAGCTCCCCAGGTGTGCCTCGCTCAGGTGTGCTCCGCTCCAAGTGAGCCCCTCAGGTGTGCCCCACTCAGGTGTGCCCACTCAGGTGAGCCCACTCAGGTGTGCCTCGCTCAGGTGTGCCCCACTCAGGTGTGCCCCACTCAGGTGAGCCCCCAGGTGTGCCCCACTCAGGTGAGCCCCACTCCAGGTGTGCCCCACTCCAGGTGTGTCCCGCTCAGGTGAGCCCCCCAGGTGTGCACGCCCCCTCAGTGTTCCCCCCAAATTTTTCTCCCTCCATGGCAAGAGGTCTCACCTGGGCACATGGGCACCTCTCAGGTGAGCCCCTTAGATGTGCCCCACTCAGGTGTGCCCCTCTCAGGTGAGCCCCCCAGGTGTGCACGCCCCCCCACCCCCAACGTTCCCCCAAAATCCTCCTCCCTCCACCACGAGAGATCTCACCTGGGCAAACCCCCACCCCCACCCCATGCTGGGGGCACGTGGGCACCTCTCAGGTGAGCCCCCAGGTGTGCCCCCCCTGCCTCGCTCAGGTGTGCGGGAGTTCACCTGCGACACCTGCGGGAAATCATTCAAGCGCAAGAACCACCTAGAGGTGCACAGGAGGACGCACACCGGGAGACCCCCCTGCAGTGAGTCACCTGGGGGGGGTGGGGAGGGCAGGTGGGGGGGCTCTGAGACCCCCGGACACACCTGAGCCCCTCACCTTGCCCCGCCAGGTGCGAGGTGTGCGGGTACCGCTGCCGCCAGCGCGCCTCCCTCACCTGGCACATGCGGAGACACGGGGGGCTCAAGAGTCACCCCGAGCCCCGCGGCACGTAGGGGAGCCCACCTGGACTCACCTGAGCTCTCCTGGACTCACCTGGGACCCCCCCCAGGACTCATCTGGGACCCCCCAGGACTCACCTGAGCCCCTCCTGGACTCACCTGGGACCCCCCCCGGACTCACCTGAGCCCTTCCCGGACTCATCTGAGCCCTCCTGGAGTCACCTGGGTGCCCCCTTGGACTCACCTGAGCCCCTCCCAGACTCACCTGGGCCCTCCCGGACTCACCTGAGCCCTCCTGGACTCATCTGGGTGCCCCCCAGGCTCACCTGGGCCCCTCCTGGACTCACCTGAGCCCCCCCTTGGACTCACCTGAGCCCCTCCCAGACTCACCTGGGCACCCCCCAGACTCACCTGAGCCCCCACTTGCTCGCCAATGTAGCTGGGGCAGCACCTGGAGATGAAGAAAAAAAAACACCTTGGGGGAGGGGGGGTGGGGCAGTCCTGAGCCCACCTGAGGGGGACGCCCCCCCCCAGGTAACCCTGTTACCCCTCCCCCCCCCTCACCTTCTATTTATTTATTTATTTATTTATTTATTTATTTGTTTCCTTTTTCTCGCTTGTCACCCCCTCCCCTCCCCCCACCTTGGGGACACCTTGGGGCTCGTGAGGGGGGCGGGGTTTGGGGACACCTTGGGTGGGGGGGGCGGGTTTGGGGACACTGAGACCCCCACCCCACCCCCTGCAGGTGACGCATTAAAATCGGGACTTTTCCTGCTGCTGCTTCTTCTCTTTGGGGAGGGGGTGGGCTCGGGGGGGTCCTGGGGGGCTCAGGGTCTGGGGGGGGGGTCAGGGGGGGTCTGGGGTGGGGGGCGGCCCTTTGCCGACGCCCCCTCCCCATCCCCGCGCTGCCCCTCCGGGGAACCGGGCGGGAGCTCGGCGCTGTCCCCGGTGCTGAAGCGGCGGCGGCGGCTGCGCGCGGTTGTGGCCGAGCTTCATCATCATCCTCCTCCTCCTCCTCCATCCCCCCCCCGCTCCTTCCTTTCTCCTCCTCTTCCTCCTCCATCCCCCTCTTTCTTCCTTCTCTCCGGCCCTCCCCGTCCTTCCTCCTCCTCCTCCTCCTCCCGTGGGCGGGGCTTTGGGGGGGGTCTCGGGGGGCTTCGGGGCCCCCCCAACTCTCCCGGCCCTTTTTTTTTTTTGGGGGGGGGGGGTGGCTGGGCTGACCCACCTCTTTTTTTTTTTGGAGGGGGGGTGCGGTCGAACCCACCTTTGGTTTGGAGGTGGGGGGTGGGGGGGGGGGACGCGAGCGCGCGGACGGAACCATCTCGGGAAGAGGAGGGGGGGGTGTGGGGGGGGGGGCGGTTTTGGGGGTGCCCCGCCCCGCGCCCGCCCAAGGACGTTTAAAGGACCGACGGGGCCGCCGCTCGCAGCGCCCGGTGCCGCCGCCGCCGCGACCCCCGCCCCACCCCGGGCGCCCCCCACCCCCTCCCCGGGCCGTGCGGGGCTCCCCCCCCCCCCCCCCGCACGCCCCCCACCCCCGGCGACGCGATGGTGACGGTAGGAACCGGGTGGGGAGGGGGATTGCGGGGATCCCCCCTCCCCCCCACTCCCAGATCTTCCATCGTCCTTCCCCCCCCCCCCCGAATTCCCACCCCCCCGCTCTCCTTGGTGTCCCCCCCCCCCCCCTTCCCCTCCCCGTGTCACACGCTGGGGTGGGGGGGACACGGCGTCACACGCGTGTGGCACCTGCGGGGACACGCGCGTGCAAGGGAGGGGCGGGGACCCCTCCCCAAACCGCGGCCGTTCCGAGGTGGGGAGTGGGGGGGTGGGGGGGGGGAAGGCACACGCCACACGTGTGTCGCTGTCCCCGCGTGTCGCTGTCCCCCACGCCCCCCCCCCTTACACCCCCCGCGGGGATGGGGGGGGCCGTGGCTGGCGGCCCCGGGTGTCCCCATCCCCCGGTGACAAAGGGCCATTGTCACCCACCCCGCGCTCCTGGGGACGGGGGGGGGGAAGGGGCGGGGGCGCGGCCGCACAATGGGGGGGATTGTCCCCCGTGGCCCCACCCGGAGTGTCACTGTCCCCCCGTCCGTGTCCCCCCCCCCCACCACCCCCGGCGTGTCCCCATCCCCTCCCCGCCCTCGCTGTCCCCGTTCTCCCGCTGATGTCCCCGCTGTCCCCGTCCCACCGCTGTCCCCACAACCCGCTGTCCCCTCGGTGTCCCCATGTCCCCGCAGTGACCCCCCCCCCGGTGACCCCCGCTGTCCCCCTGTCCCAGCGCTGTCCCCGCTGTCCCCCTCGGTGTCCCTATGTCCCCGCGGTGAGCCCCGCTGTCCCCTCGGGGCGCCCCCCCATATCCCCGCGGTGACCCCCGCTGTCCCCCTGTCCCACCCCTGTCCCCCTGTCCCAGCGCTGTCCCCGCTGTCCCCTCGGTGTCCCCATGTCCCCTCGGTGACCCCCGCTGTCCCCTCAGCAGATCCTGAGCACGGTGGAGGCCCAGGCTCCCAGCGCCGCGGGGCCATCGGGCTGCGGGGGTGGCCCTGTCCCCGTCGCCGTGCCGGTGGTGGCCGTGCCCGGCCCGGGAGTGGCGGCGGCGCTGCCCAACGGGGCCCCCCCGGGTCCTGCCGCCCCCGCCGCGGTCAGCGATGACAGCAAAACCAACCTGATCGTCAATTACCTGCCGCAGTCCATGAGCCAGGAGGAGCTGCGGAGCCTCTTCGGCAGCCTCGGGACATCGAGTCCTGCAAGCTGGTCCGGGACAAGGTCACCGGTACGGGCAGGGGACACGGGGGACACGGGGCAGGGACACGGCATGAGGGACACGGGACAGTGGCGGGTGGCACCTGGGGATGCGGGGAAATGGGACATGGGAAGGTGGGATGTGGGGACAGGGGACACGGGGATCTGTGGGGGACACGGGGATCTGTGGGGGACACGGGGATCTGTGGGGGACATGGGGACCTGTGGGGACACGGGTATCTGTAGGGACACGGGGATCTGTGGGGACATGGGGACCGGTGGGGGACATGGGGACCTGTGGGGACACAAGGACCTGTGGGGACACGGGGATCTGTAGGGACATGGGGATCTGTGGGGGACATGGGGATCTGTGGGGACACGGGGATCTGTGGGGACATGGGGACCTATGGGGACACGGGGACCTGTGGGGGACACGGGGACCTGTGGGGGACACGGGGATCTGTGGGGGACACGGGGACCTGTGGGGACATGGGGATCTGTGGGGGACACGGGGACCTGTGGGGACAAGGGACAGGCTGTGACCACAGCAGCAGGGACCATTTGTTGTCCCCCACGTCACCCCGGGTGTCCCTGTCCCACCACAAGTTCGGCGCGGGTCCCACGCCCGTGGGGACACGGGGGACAAAAGGGACCTTGTGGAGAGGGGTGAGGACAGGGCTGGGGGGACAGAGGGGACAGGGCCACCCCTGCCGCGGTGACAGTGACACGGTGTCCCAGGGCAAAGCCTGGGCTACGGCTTCGTCAACTACGTGGAGGCCGGAGACGCCGACCGGGCCATCGGGGCCCTCAACGGCCTCAAGCTGCAGACCAAGACCATCAAGGTGTCCTGGGGGGGCGGGGCGGCACCTGGGGGGCACCTTTGGGGTGGGGGAGGCACCTGAGGGGCAGGGGGAGGCACCTGAGAGGCACCTTTTTGGGGGGGGGGAGGCACCTGGGGTATGGAGAGGCACCTGGGGGGCTCCCGGGGCAGGGGGCACCTGTGGAATCCTTCGGGGGAGAAGAGGGGTGGGAGCCCCGGGTGGGCAATGCCGCTGTCCCCCCCCCCGGGGACATCCCGAGGGCTCACCTGTCCCCCCCCCAGGTGAGCTACGCCCGGCCCAGCTCCGCCTCCATCCGCGACGCCAACCTGTACGTGAGCGGGCTGCCCAAGGCCATGGGGCAGAAGGAGATGGAGCAGCTCTTCTCCCAGTACGGCCGCATCATCACCTCCCGCATCCTGGTGGACCAGGTGACAGGTGTGTGTGCGCCCCCAGGTGGGCCCAGGTGTGCTCGGTGCCATCCTGGGCAGGTCCCTGGGGGGTGGGGGTCTCAAGGATCCTTGGGGAGGTGGGACATCCTTGGGAATGCAGGTTCTGAGGGGTTCTGGGTAGTCCTGAAGGGTCCTGGGGGGTCCCGGGGGGTCCTGGGGGAGGTGGGACATCCTTGGGGTGCGGGGTCCCTCCTGGGGGAGGTGGGACACTGCTGGGAGGGCGTTCTGGGGGGTCCTGGGGGGTTCCCATTCCTTGGGAATGTGAGTCCTGGGGGTCCTGAGGGGTCCTGGGGGGTCCTGGGAGAGATGGGACACTGCTGAGAGGAGAGTTCTGGGGGATCCTGGGGGGTCCTGGGGGTTGGATATCCTGGGAATGTGAGTCCTGGGGGGTCCTGGGGGGTCCTGGGGGTTGGATATCCCTGGGAATGTGAGTCCTGGGGGGTCCTGGGGGGGCTCTGGGGAGATGGGACTCCCCTAGGGGGAGGGGGGTGGGTGTTCCCCAGCCATCCCTTTTAGGGAATCCCATGAGGCGGGGAAGGGAAGGTTTTGGGTAAAGGGGGGCATCCCAGCTGACCCCCCTCCCCCCTTTTCCCCGCCTCACCTGGGGCAGGTGTGTCGCGGGGGGTGGGCTTCATCCGCTTCGACAAGCGCGTGGAGGCCGAGGAGGCGGTGCGGGGGCTGCACGGGCAGAAGCCCCTGGGGGCGGCCGAGCCCATCACGGTGAAATTCGCCAACAGCCCCGGGCAGAAATCGGGGGGGGCCCTGCTGAGCCTGTGCCCCGGAGCCCGGCGCTACGGGGCCCTGCACCCCCCCCCGCAGCGCTTCCGGTGAGGGGCGGGCCCGGGGGGGGCTGGGGGCGTCGGGAATGGGGGTCCTGGGGGGGGATGGGAATGGGAGGTCCATGGGAATGGGGGTCCTGAGGGGTCTTGAGGGGTCCTGGGGGGTGGGAGGTTTCTGGGAATGGGGGGTCCTGGAGGGGGCTGGGGGGGGTGGGAGGTTTCTGGGAATGGGGGTCCTGGGGGGGCTGAGGGGGTGGGAGGTTTCTGGGAATGGGGGTCCTGGGAGGTCCCGAGGGGTCTTGAGGGGTCCTGAGGGTTGGATATCCCTGGGAATGGGGGTCCTGGAGGGTCCTGGGGGGTCCTGGGGGTTCCTGAGGGGGCTGGGGGGGTGTATCTCTGGGAATGGGGGTCCTGGGAGGTCCTGGGGAGTCTGGGGGGGGGGGTCCTGGGGGTTGGATATTCCTGGGAATGGGGGTCCTGGGAAGTCCTGAGAGGTCTTGAGGGGTCCTGGGGGGTGGGAGATACCTGGGAATGGGGGTCCTGGGGGTGCTGGGGGTCCTGGGGCAGGGCGGGGGGGGTGGGATATCCCCTTGAATGGGGATCCTGAGGGGTCCTGGGGGTTGGATAATCCTGGGAATGGGGGTCCTGGGGGGGGCTGAGGGGGGTGTCCTGGGGGTTGGATATCCCAGGGAATGGGGGGTCCTGAGGGGGCTGGGGGGGATATCTCTGGGAATGGGGGTCCTGGGGGCTTGGGGGGTGGGATGTCCGTGGGAGCAGAAACCCCAAGGACCCTGGCCGTCCTCAGAGGGGTCTGGGGGGGGTGGTGCCCCCCCTGGGAACAGACCCTCAGGTGTCCCTTGCTAACATCACCTTGTCCCCCCCCCAGACTGGACAACCTGCTGAACGTGGCCTACGGGGTGAAGAGGTAACGCCCCCCCTAAACCCCCCAAACCCCCCAAATCCCGCCCAAAACCTGGCCCTCCCCAACCTGGGGACCCTCCCCAACGCAGGAGGGGGACCCCTGGGACCCCCCCGGTATCCCCGGGAATGGGGGTCCTGGGGGGTCCCTGGGGGGTGGGATATCCCTGGGAATGGGGGGTCCTGGGGGGTCATGAGGGGTCCTGGGGGGTCCTGGGGGGGTGGTAAATCCCTGGGAATGGGGGTCCTGGGGGGTCCTGAGGGGTCCTGGGGGGTCCTGGGGAGTGGGATATCCCTGGGAATGGGGGTCCTGGGGGGTCCTGAGGGGGTCCTGAAGGGTTGGATATCCTTGGGAATGGAGGTCTTGGGGGGTCCTGGGGGGTGATAAATCCCTGGGAATGGGGGTCCTGGGGGGGCTGGGGGGTGGAATATCCCTGGGAATGGGGGTCTTGGGGGGGCTGGGGGGTCCTGAAGGGTTGGATATCCTTGGAAATGGGGGTCTTGGGGGGTCCTGGGGGTTGGACATCTGTGGGAATGGGGCTCCTGGGGGCTCCTGGATGCTCCTGGGGGGGTCGGATACCCCTGACCCCAGGCCAGCCCCTTGTCGCTGCTGCCCAGGTTCTCCCCTCTGGCCATCGAGGCGGTGCCGGCTCTGGCCGGGGTGGGCTTGGGCGGGACCCCCACCCCAACTCCGGGCCCTGGCTGGTGCATCTTCGTCTACAACCTGGCGCCGGAGGCGGACGAGAGCGTCCTCTGGCAGCTCTTCGGGCCCTTCGGCGCCGTCACCAACGTCAAGGTCAT